>CM055267.1:126683539-126709518 GCA_029237695.1 Conchocele bisecta | reverse complement strand
AAGAGCTAATTATTATCCTTATTCAAACTCAAGACACGTTTCTTTTGTGAAGTGTATCGTAAGGTAGATTATGTGTATATGCTGTGTAGCGTCAAATCGTATGCCTGTCGGCAGCGTACGCGCTAACACACACGACGTGTAATTATCAAAAAATTGCTAGCACCTCTTTGGAAAGTTTGGATTTCCGCGCGAATTGTTTTACTAAATTCATTATAGATTAGTTGATTTTTTAAGTAAAATGGACACTGATTAATAATATCGATGGCTCAAGATGATTAAAACAGTATGTAACTGTCAAAAAACAATGTTTCTGCTTTAAATCATCATCATTTCGCTGTCCAATGTCGGATTTTATCGAGCCATTGACCTATGTAAAGTTCAGAATGTAAGCTTTAATCTGATTGGTCATTCAAGAAAAACGTCACAGGAAAATCCCGCGGAAATCGCTTAGAGTAACCCCATAGTGCTGTAACACAGCTAAAATTATGCCCGCGCATCTCGCAACGTCGGCGAAAGTGGGTCAACATCGGTGTATTCAAATTGTGTTCTAGGTACTAAAATCGGGTTATTTATCGTAAACACTGCAATAAATGAACAAAATAATGATTATATTATTGAATTCAGCTGTAAAAAATGTTTTTTAATCTGATTATAATATAGAATTTGTGAATTAAAAACGCTTGATTTTCATTACGAGGCAGCCAAATTACAGGATTACGACAGCGTACTGAACCCCCTAGTATAACTAGTTTATGCATTAATATATAACGTATTTACACGAAACATCAATAAACCAGACGATGTTTTGAGAAAACTTTTTTTACTTGCATATGTTTGTCAAATACGTGTTCGACCCGTGGAGAATTCATAGCTATTTTTAGTTTGGGCTCTTTCAACATATACATGTATAACATCAATTATGTTTCCAACGTTGTCAGATGCATGTACTTGTCTATTTCAGTTACCATATCTTTTCGTGTGATTTTTCATTTTCAAATGATCACCACAAAACTATTTTAGACACAGCTGAACGAGTATTTTGTCTTTGAAAAGCATGCAAGTATACAGTACAGTCAATCTGATGATTTTCAAACTCAGTTTTTGCAATAAAGCCGCTTATTCGACACAATAAACCTACATTTTAAAACAATAAATCCTCTTTCAGAAATATTACAGATGTGACGTCATGGTATGTATGTATTTAAATCTCTGATTTTTGCCCGACGGGCGAACACTGTCAGGTTAATTCAACTTTTATAACAAAGCAAGACTTGTTTACAGTTTGTATATTATAACATATATACAAAACTAGCAACCAGCACAGGCATGTACACTTGTCCGACACCTGCTGCCGACCTTTCTCGCACTACTTCACACCTCCGTACCCTTAGAGTGCTTACACATCGTTATCACGGACGTGAGAGGTATGCGAACGGCGAAATCCCGTAAAAATTGTTAAATAGTGGATAATTGTGGGCTACATGGGTTATATAGAGGGGCATAGACCATATTTTCATTAAAAATCGACCCGAACATGTCTGCAAAATTCTCAACGGCATGGTTTGTTTACACAGAGGAGACCACAAATCATTCAATAACTTCCTTGTCACTGCATTTTTTAACAACGTGTCTGCATTTGTAGATCTATGATATATTCCGTCGTGCCATAGGCTATATGGCTTCCTCGTGTTGGGTGCCCGATGCCCGAGACGTGTAGAAATCGCGACGGACGTGTAAATTTTCCAATCTCACATGCCCGACGGGCACCTGTTTTAAAAACGCATAAACGTAATAAAACTGGACAGTAGAAATGTTTTTCTAAATTCATTAATATTACGAATCGTTTACAACGGAATTGAAAGTCGTCTAGAAGTGGACAGGTGTAAATTCGCGTTTTCGCTTACTGACACTATGACGAGTCGGCCGATCGATACCTCGGGTGCGGGTCAAAACGTACCCGATACCTCGCCCCCGGTATGACTAGAAACCGGAGAGGACCAGAAAGGAGATTTCTGTTTCCTCGCCCCAGGTCGTTTCGTCCTATTTTTGTTTGTATATGTGTTTATACTACAGGCCTATGACGAATTGGCAATGACCGCTGACGTAATTACTGATGTTTTAACTAGAAATGGACGCTTGTCGACAAGCGCATGTGTATCCCCCTCCCCAGATACACAAGTAGTTTGAAAAAAGGGTGTTCGAGTTATGCTCCGGAGACAAAATCAGTGACGGAAAAACAAAGGGAGATAACTAAAGAATTAGTGATGCAAGAGTTGTCATTCTTGCGGGACACACCTTTAGGGTCGTGGTCTATGCATGTGTGAAGTTTCATGAAAATATTCCAAAGGGTGTTCGAGTTATGCTCCAGACACGAAATCAGTGCACGAAACAACAAAGGGAGATAACTAAGAAATTAACGATGCAAGAGTTGTCATTCTTACGTGCGACACACCCCTTTGGGTCGTCTTCTATGCATGTGTGAAGTTTAATAAACTAGAAAATGTGTTCATAGAACACGGATGTCCCACATATCGCTTTGATAATAAATGAGGCCAAATTGCAAGTCAAACTTTTACCTGAGCGTTAAAGTTTTTAGTTTTTGAAGCACCAAGTATGTGACCTTCACCCTGGGCTTGGCGGGGGCAGGACAAACGTGGATTTGGCACAGGGCGATAGAGGACCATTAGAGCAATGCATATATGAAATATGAAGCTGATCCGTGAAAGAAAACAGAAATTATAAGATATTTACCTGAGCGTTAAAGTTTTTGAAGCACTAAGTATATGATGTTAACCCTGGGCTTGGCGGGGGCGGGACGAACGTGGATTTGGCACAGGGCGGTAGAGGACCATTAGAGCAACGCATATATGAACTAGAAATGTGGCCTGTCGGCACACGAATGCCCCCGCTGGCAGCCAAAGAAAACGAGGCATATTTCATTATAAGTCATTTACCCGAGCGTTAAGGTTTCGAACGCACCAAGTCGGTGACCTTGACCCTGGGCTTAGCGGGGGTGGGACGAATGTGGATTTGTCACAGGGCGGTAGAGGAGCATTGGAGCAATGCGTGTGTGAAATGTGAAGCAGATCCGAGCAAGGACACAGAAATTACAAGCCATTTACCCGAGTGTTAAGGTTTCAAACGCACCAAGTCTGTGACCTTGACCCTGGGCTTAGCGGTGGAGGGACGAATGTGGATTTGTCACAGAGCAGTAGAGGACCATTGGAGCAATGCATATGTGAAATGTGAAGCAGATCTAAGCAAGGAAACAGAAAATATAAGCCATTTACCCGAGCGTTAAGGATTCGAACGCACCAAGTCTGTGACCTTGACCCTGGGCTTAGCGGGGGCGGGACGAATGTGGATTTGTCACAGGGCGGTAGAGGACCATTGGAGCAATGTGTGTGTGAAATGTGAAGCAGATCTGAGCAAGGAAACAGAAATTATAAGCCATTTACCCAGCGTTAAGGTTTCAAAAGCACCAAGTCTGTGACCTTGACCCTGGGCTTAGCGGGGGCAGGACGAATGTGGATTTGTCACAGGGCAGTAGAGGACCATTGGAGCAATGTGTGTGAGAAATGTGACGCAGATCCGAGCAAGGACACAGAAATTACAAGCCATTTACCCGAGCGTTAAGGTTTGGAACGCACCAAGTCTGTGACCTTGACCCTGGGCTTAGCGGGGGCGGGACGAATGTGGATTTGTCACAGGATGGTAGAGGACCATTGGAGCAATGCATGTGAGAAATTTGACGCAGATCCGAGCAAGGACACAGAAATTACAAGCCATTTACCCGAGCGTTAAGGTTTGGAACGCACCAAGTCTGTGACCTTGACCCTGGACTTAGCGGGGGCAGGACGAATGTGGATTTGTCACAGGGTGGTAGAGGAGCATTGGAGCAATGCGTGTGAGAAATGTGACGCAGATCCGAGCAAGGACACAGAAATTACAAGCCATTTACCCGAGCGTTAAGGTTTGGAATGCACCAAGTCTGTGACCTTGACCTTGGGCTTAGCGGGGGCGGGACGATTGTGGATTTGTCACAGGGCGGTAGAGGACCATTGGAGCAATGCGTGTGTGAAATGTGAAGCAGATCCGAGCAAGGAAACAGAAATTATAAGCCATTTACCCAGTGTTAAGGTTTCGAATGCACCGAGTATGTGACCTTGACCCTGGGCTTAGCGGGGGCGGGACGAATGTGGATTTGTCACAGGGCGGTAGAGGACGATTGGAGCAATGCGTGTGTGAAATGTGTAGCAGATCCAAGCAAGGAAACAGAAATTATAAGCCATTTACCCAGCGTTAAGGTTTCGAACGCACCAAGTCTGTGACCTTGACCATGGGCTTAGCGGGGGCGGAACGAATGTGGATTTGTCACAGGGCGGTAGAGGACCATTGAAGCAATGCGTGTGTGAAATGTGAAGCAGATCCGAGCAAGGAAACAGAAATTATAAGCCATTTACCCAGCGTTAAGGTTTCTAACGCACCAAGTCTGTGACCTTGACCCTGGGCTTAGCGGGGGCGGGACGAATGTGGATTTGTCACAGGGTGGTAGAGGACCATTGGAGCAATGTGTGTGTGAAATGTGAAGCAGATCCGAGCAAGGAAACAGAAATTATAAGCCATTTACCCAGCGTTAAGGTTTCAAAAGCACCAAGTCTGTGACCTTGACTCTGGGCTTAGCGGGGGCAGGACGAATGTTGATTTGTCACAGGGCGGTAGAGGACCATTGGAGCAATGCGTGTGTGAAATGCGAAGCAGATCCGAGCAAGGAAACAGAAATTATAAGCCATTTACCCAGCGTTAAGGTTTCAAAAGCACCAAGTCTGTGACCTTGACCCTGGGCTTAGCGGGGCAGGACGAATGTGGATTTGTCACAGGGCGGTAGAGGACCATTGGAGCAATGCGTGTGTGAAATGTGAAGCAGATCCGAGCAAGGAAACAGAAATTATAAGCCATTTACCCAGCGTTAAGGTTTCGGGACGTACGTACGTATGTATGACCATTAGAGCAACGCATATATGAAATATGAAGTTGATCCGTGAATGGAAAGAAAAATTATAAGATATTTACCTGAGCATTAAAGTTTTTGAAGCACCAAGTATGTGACCTTGACCCTGGGATTGGCGGGGGCAGGACGAACGTGGATTTGGCACAGGGCGGTAGAGGACCATTAGAGCAATGCGTATATGAAATATGAAGATGATCCATGAAAGAAAACAGAAATTATAAGATATTTACCCGAGCGTTAAAGTTTTTGAAGCACTAAGTATGTGACCTTGACCCTGGGCTTGGCGTGGGCAGGACGAACATGGATTTGGCACAGGGCGGTAGACGACCATTAGAGCAACGCGTATATGAAATTGATCCGTGAATGGAAATAAAAATTATAAGATATTTACCTGAGCGTTAAAGTTTTTGAAGCACCAAGTATGTGACCTTGACCCTGGGATTGGTGGGGCAGGACGAACGTTGGGATTTGGCACAGGGCGGTAGAGGACCATTAGAGCAATGCGTATATGAAATATGAAGATGATCCATGATCCATGAAAGAAAACAGAAAGTATAAGATATTTACCCAAGCGTTAATGTTTTTGAAGCACTAAGTATGTGACCTTGACCCTGGGCTTGACGGGGGCAGAACGAACGTGGATTTGGCACAGGGCGGTAGAGGACCATTAGAGCAATGCGTATATGCGTGTTCGAGTTATGCTTTGGATACAAAATCAGAGCACGAAACAACAAAGGGAGATAAGTAAACAAGAATTCCGCGGAATCAGATGCCTCGCCTTGTCCCGCCTTGACCTCGAGCCTGGGCCCGAAAGCAATTTTCACTGGCCCGAACATATTATACAATTATTGACTAGTGAACCATAGAATATCAGATTATATTCTATGGCTCACTAGTCAATAATTGTTTTATTATATGATAATAGTCTGTATAATAGACTTACGACCTTATGCTACTAGACAAAAATTGAAAAAAAAAATTGAAAAAAAAAATGAAAAAAAAAATGGAAAAAAAGTTTAAAAATTAAAAATAATAATGCTTGCTACTGGAGCCCAGAATTTTTTTTTTATAGTCCTATATTTACTACATATATCTGCACAGGTCCACATAATGCCACAATATTTTCAACACAGTTTACGGAAATGTAATATAATCATTTACCTGTATAAATTACCTGTAAGTGGTCAGTGGTCAGTTGCACATGCTAGCACATGTACAGGTGAATAGTCTGTATATAGCACTTACGACCTTCTGCTACTGGACAAAAATTGAAAAATAATTTGAAAAAAAAAATGAAAAAAAAAAAATGGAAAAAAAAAGTTTAAAAATAATAATGCTTGCTACTGGAGCCCAGATTTTTTTTCCAGTCAAATTGAAAAATAATTTGAAAAAAAAATGAAAAAAAATAAAAAAATGACAAAAAAAGTTTAAAAATAATAATGCTTGCTATTGGAGACCAGATTTTTTTTTAATAGTCCTATATTTATCTACATATATCTGCAGAGGTCCACATAATGCCACAATATTTTCAACACAGTACCCAATGTAGTGATTTACCTGTATAAATTACCTGGTCAGCAGTGGTCAAGCAGTGGTCAAGCAGTGGACATCTGCACATGCTAGCCCATGCTTAGCACATGGTTCTCCCAGTTTCTATTGTTCTCTCTACAGGTAAGGTGTACAGAGCACACGAGAAAAGGTATACAGAGCAGACGAGAAAACAGGTCTTCATGCATTATTGTCCAGTTTGTAGAGTGCGCAAAACAAAAAAGGGAGATAACTGAAAAATTAGCTACGCAAGAGTTGTCATTCTTGTGCGCGACACACCTCCGGGTCGTGGTCTATGCATGTGTGAAGTTTCATGAAAATATTCCAAAGGGTAGTCGAGTTATGCTCCGGACAGGAAATCAGTGAGCGAAAACAAAAAAGGGAGATAACTCAAAAATTAGATATGCAAGAGTTGTCATTCTTGTGCACGACACACCTTCGGTTCGTGGTCTAATTGAATGTGTTAAGTTTCATAAAAATATTCCAAAGGGTGGTCGAGTTATGGTCAATCAGTGCGCGAAACAAAAAAGGGAGATAACTCAAAAATTAGCTATGCAAGAGTTGTCATTCTTGTGCGCGACACACCTTCGGGTCGTGGTCTATGCATGTGTGAAGTTTCATGAAAATATTCGAAAAAAGGGTGGTGGAGTTATGCTCCGGACACGAAATCAGTGCGAGAAACAAAAAAGGGAGATAACTCAAAAATTAGCTATGCAAGAGTTGTCATTCTTGTGCGCGACACACCTTCGGGTCGTGGTCTATGCATGTGTGAAGTTTCATGAAAATATTCCAAAGGGTGTTCGAGTTATGCTCCGGACAAGAAGTGTCTGCGGCGGACGCGGACGCGGCGCGCTGTCAAATCCATAGTATCCCCCGACGGTAGTCCGGGAGATACAATTAGAGATTGGCGAGCATTGTAAACCATGGTCAGACTACGCGAATCCACTGCCGGGTCTGGCCGCTAATGCTATAAGCCGGGATTTGTCGGAGATCGAGACCCAATTCACATAAACACGTTTGTTGTGTCACTTTAGACTGGTTCCCGGTAGTATTGTTTCGCTAGGCTGCGCATCCGACAGGGTACCAGTCTAGTGTGGACTACGTGACTGACGTCAGCAACCGCGTGTATTGATCTTTGATATGGCCATGTGCCCCGCGGTGTGAAACTTACACGTAGTAATACACAATGTACTTGACCAGCGCGGTGTGTTTGAAGTCTTAGTCTTGTCACAGTAGACGAATTAGCATCGTGTAAACACAGTTTGCCAACTAATGATGGAGTTTTATGACTTACGCGGAATTGCATTTTGCCTATTGGAATACACAACACGGAATACATATCGGGAATTACTGTTAATGGCGTCATGCAATATTTTTCATGGAAAATGTTTAATGTCGCCAAAATGACACCGACCATACCGGGCAAGGTAAATGTTTTGAAAAGAGCGTTGTGTCAATGTATGCGAATGTAATCGATGACTAATTGGATACGACCAGTTTCAATTCAAATGATAGCGGCCAGATTGGAACGAAAGGAAAATAGTGATTGTGGCGCTATTTATTTTTGCCGACAAAAACTTGACATGGCCGCTGTTCACATACAAAAATGCCATGTGGGAATGAAAGTAGCTGGCCGCTGGTCGCAGTTCGGGGTGGTCGTTATTCCAAGGTCTTATAAAGAACAAAATTGGACGGGGGGGGGGGGGATTTTTAACTGGCCGTTGTGGACAGGTGGTCGCTATTCCCAGGTGGTCGTTAGCACAGGTTTGACTGTATATATATTTATTGTAATTATTTAAATTAATTAATTTAAAACATTGTACTAAATTTATTTTAATGTTAGCAATACAGGGGTCATTTTACAGGGTGAAATTCTCTCCCTAAATTGTCGGACTTATTTTGATTTGAGGGAGAAGTAGTTTTTCACTATATAAAACATAAATTATTGTTTACTCATATGGCCATATTATAAGTATTACTAATAAATGCATGATATGTCACTTTATGTTAGTTACATATACTACTATACATTTAACTGCCAATAAGCGGGTAAAATTCTGCTACCTCATGGCAAATGGCCGTCTTATTACTCCATTTGCTCTACCGCTAAACCTATTCGCCAACCTAGGTCTGCCGGCCTGCCGCTCACCTTTCACCTCCCCCCCTCCCCCTGCAAATGTTAAAATGTCAGGCAAATTTCAAACCGAAAGCAGAATTGTGTTGAGTAGAACTCCAACAGGTAAGTTGATGAGAAAATGTTGATGGTCATATATAATTTCTTCAGTAGCAATGTATTGTTTACCATAATAACATGTAATTACGGAAATTGAACCATATTCAAAGTTGGACCAATATTCTCAAAAGTGATTCAGTGATAAAACAATTATGAATTAAGTCTTTGTTAGCTTGTGTTAAGTGGAGAAGAGTAATTGTGAATGTGTTCTGTGTAATCTGTTATTACCATCAACCGACACAATGACTCTGCTAAACTTTTTCAAAGTGAAAGATAAGTTATTTGTTACGTCTGAATCTAATCAATCAAAATCAGTCTTCAGTCTCTGGAGACGACACCATTAACCCAAACAAACGATCAAAACCTAACAACTAATAATATGTATATATGTGCCAAGTGCTCAATTGTATTATATTTAACAACTATAATAATAGTTTTTGTTTTGGGACAGTTTCGTATAAGAAATCTTATGAGGACAAGTCACTTTTTCAAAATCACTTGCCCTGAAAATTATATTTTCCAGGACAAGTCAGGGCAAGTCACTTTTTTCAAGTCACTTGTCCGGGACAAGTGGCTAAAAAATCAATTTGTACAGCCAGTACCTTTAATGTACTAAATGCACTTTTTCAGCAGGAAAGTTGTTTAGTACATGTACCATTTTGCAGCAGTTTGTACTGTTACATACAATTTATTTTCTCAATTTTGACCCAGTGACCAGGGGCGTAGCCAGGAGGCAAATGATGCAAACTGCCCGGGAAACAAATATCAAGCCAGCGAAGCGAGCAAGTCCGCTAGGGGAGTCTGGGGGTCTGGCGGTCATGCCCCACCCCCTATACATGTACATGAGGAATAACAATTATCTGTGGTTTTACTCAATTAAAAACAGTTAAAAGTTACATAACAAGACTTCCAAGTAAGGGTGATTTTAAAATGTATGGGTGGTTGGGTCCACAGGAAATTCTAATTGATGCATGGTGGGGGCCAGTGAATAACAGTAATTATTTAATTATGGGCTCCAGTGAAAACCGGCAGTTATTTAATTATGGGATCGAGTGAAACACGGCAATTATTTAATTGTGGGTTCGCAGTGTAAAACATTAATGGTGGTATCGTAATTACCATACGTCACGTCCTGCGCGTTTTTGTCCACTCGAGCAAATAAATACGCGCGGGAAATTGTGGGTTCGCAGTGTAAAACTGCAAAAAATTAATGGTGGTATGACTGGTATCGGTAATTACCATACGTCTCGTCAGAGACATAGAATACAGAGATTGGCAGGTTCCTATTAATGCTATTTATTGTACTAAATTTCGGGTGAAATTTAGTTTTCCGCATACATTACATGCACGTACGTACGTAGAACGCAATTCGAACTAGCATGCTTTTATAAATATGTGCGTACGTACATGTAGAACGCAAATCCAACACGCATACTGTCTACACATGCATCCATGGCAAATCGTATTTCCAAATGCGGAAGGCGAGATCGAGATCGCAAATAAGCGAGATTGGAACATAAAAAAAATATATAGGCCGTACCCACCCATCCACAACTAGCACATTTGCGACATATCATTTTCGGTCTAGCTGCACACCTGATGGTGTTTACAATCATCAGTCAGTAATCCATTTTCACGTGCAAAGTGTGACTGACCTTTAGAACTTGGCGGAAACGAGCATATTCAGAAATCAACAACTTAATTTGTGTTTCTGAGTCGGGTTTCATATGGTGGCGAGGAAATACGATCGATTACACACCGTGAAAATCTTGTTTGAACGTAAATGTCAATTGTCACGTAGGCCATTTCAGTTTACTGCGTGCTACGTCAGCTGTTATTCTAAGTACGTATGGTCGCTCGTTATGGGCATTACTTTCCTTCGTTTATAAGGTGGGTCAGTCATTTTTATTGATGGGTGGTGGGGTTGACATATTTTTTATGCCACCGGGTTTCGAAGAAACGGGTGGCATATAGTGTTTGGACCGTCCGTCCGTCCGTCCATCACACTTTTTGGTTAACCACTTTGTCACAGTTTCTCAAATATGCTGCAGGTGGCATCCGCGTTCGACAAGACGCATTTCTTGTTTTTTATGAATGGGTGGTGGGGCTGGCTTTTTTTTTTTATTGACAGGGGGGTGGGTTTTTTTCTTCTTTCTAAATGATGGGTGGTGGGGTTCGGTAATATTTTAAATTGATGGTTGCTGGGGTCAACGAAAATTGTTATATTGAGGGTGGGTGGGGTGGGGAAAAAAATTTGAAAAAAAGTGCACCCCCCGGCCCCCCCCCCCCCCCCCCCCGTTTAATTCTAGAATTGCCCTAATCAAACGTCTGCTTTGTTTGATACATTTTCTGAATGGGTGGACAGGATGGTCATAATAAATGCTAGGAGTTATTACATCTGGCACATGTAGAATAGTGGCATATATTAGTCATTATTACAGGTGTTGTGGCAGTGTAGGCTTTTCGACACGCGGATGCGACTCCTTGTCATGCTCGGACATTGATGACCCGGGGGCCATGCGTTTAAACATTTGGTCTATCGTTTGACTTTGCTTGGTCATTTTGAATGTTGCCGCAAAGTAAACAAATGATGTTGTTGATGTCGTCGCTTATCTTATTTTTATGCATGACCTGACTAGGCCTATCTGCTGAGAATCTGCCGAGTTTTATGTATTTTAAATGGGTTAAAGGTATGATAACTACTATATATTATATATTAATATAGGTCTATATAGGCCTAGGACGGGTAGATCTAGGTAGGCCTATTAAATATCTCTGTTTTTCTTTCTTTTTTTCAGTAAAAACGATGTGCATGCCCGGGCCTTTTGGCCTAATGGCAGCTACGCGCCTGGTGACGTCGAAATCGCCATGGCAATGGTGTGCGTTATAAAGATATAGAGGATATTCCATCGTACATTTTGAATAGCGGGAAATAATACACGAATGAGCGTAGCGAACGAGTTGCTTGCACGGACGCTGACGGACACGAGTATATTATTTCCGCTATTCAAACATGTACGATGGAATATCATATTTATTACACTTCCACAGCGGATATATATGCACATTTAGTCTATTTTTGAGATTATAATCATTACGCATGAATAGTTATACAATGACGTGTTTTCCTGCGTTTTGACGTTAAGTTGTGTGACGTCAAATGTGACGTCATGTAAACTTTTTGAAATCCAAATTACGCAGCTGTTTCTATGAGCCAGATATATTTGAGTGCATGTTTGGAATGTGTTCACTCACATTAACATTCTAGATTAGTCGAGACTCTTTCCAAATAACTTTATTTTGACAGTAATAAAAATTAAACATTATTTTCCATAAAGCCTTCGGCTTCACATGTATGATATAGCAGATTGTTCTGACGCGGAATCGGCGTTAACAAAATACAGCACTTTAAATCGAGCACAGCTAAATCGCGACCACGTGACTTCCTGCCAAAGCGGAAGCACACAACATGTGTTAGTCATATATTTGTTTTGGCGTTGGGAGAGTGAGCACACTTAGAAGAAATTATCTACTCGCGAGTTATATTACAGTTCGGTAAGTGTCGAGCCCGTCTACGGACCCTGTCCTGGACAATTATATTATATTTAGAATGTAGTTCTATTTGAAATTGAAGAGAATTACAGCGTGTTTTCTCGCTTGTTTGCAATGGGCTCTGAGCAGGACGAAGTCCTCTCAATTTTGGAGAGCAATGACGAGGACGAGTTTTCGGGGTTCACTGCAGCCTCCGAGGGTGAGGACGTAGTCCCACCAGTGAAGAGACCTACAAAACGTCTTCGGTCTGTTGTTTCGAAAGTTTCAAAAAGGCCTGTTCAGGCTGTTGTGAAGGAGAAAGTGTCAAGATCTAAAAAGTCTGGCAAGGCCAAACCTCTGCCCAGCACAAGTACGTGTGGGATAGACATTTCAAAATTATCTGGTGCGGACATTCTTAGCTTGAGAGAGGTATTGAGCATTGATAATGTTCAGAAACCTGCAGTTTCTTATGCCAGTGAGCAGGACTTTGAGTCATATTTTGGACAGTCCCTGGAAAATATTCCTAACCTGAGGGTGGAAGTAGACTCAGCAGATTTATCTGATTCTGCGTCTGTAAGAACTGACCATGGCTTGCGAGACAATTTAGGCGAAGCCTTATTTGACACTGAAGAGGGGGAGATTTTTTATCACGACGATTGGGTGCTCCCTCGTATCAAAGTCCCAGAGAAAGGGAAGCCAGTTCCTGCTTCTCTGGCGAATATGATTAATGTGGCCTGTACATCACAATGTGATACGGAAGCTTTGGTCAGTTTGTACAGAATTCCTGAGTCAAGATCGGGGTATAGCAGACATTCAGAATTTGGTCGCGGCCGGCGTGACACCCATCATTAAATTGGCCGAAGTGTTAAAAACCCAACTGTCGGGTAATACCCAAGCTAAGACTCTTTTGTCCGATTCTCTGACAATTCTTGGGCAAATTCAATATAACCTATCTATCCGGCGGCGCTATATGATCAGGCCCAATCTAAAAAAGAAATACCAGACATTATGTCACGTTTCCACCCTCATTACGTCGAAGTTATTCGGGGACGATATCGCAAAAGATATTAAGAACTGTGATTCGGTCTCGTACCTCGGTAGAGAACAGGGATACACGTACGCGAACAAACTGCAGGCGTTTCGTGGCAGGCAAAGTCGATTTCCTCGGAGAGGTTATTATGGCAATCAGACAGGAGCTCCAACATGTATGGGCGCTTCCAGCCATATCCACAGCGAGGACAGTTTCGGGGTGCTCCTCGGGGTAGGTTCCCAAGGAGGTCCACTACGGTCACGTCCCCAAACTGACAAAATTAGCGGAGAAGGTATGTACTATGGGTAAACTCAAGTACCATTTACCATTTTGGGAGGATATTACTAATGATCCATTTATCTTGGACGCTGTTTCCGGTTATCGCATAAATTTTGATGAACAACCAATGCAGGTTAATATCCCAAATGTAATCCCGTTTAATGCAAATCAGTGGAATATTGTCAACAATGAGATAGTAGAGCTTCTTGGTAAGGGAACAATTGTTCAGACGGTTTCAGAACCAGGTGAATTTATCACAAATATATTCATTGTTGCAAAATCCGATGGAAAATATTGTCCAGTGATCAATTTGAAACACCTGAATGATTTTGTACATTATGACCATTTTAAGCAAGAAACGTTCAAGGTTGTATTGGATTTATTACAAGAAAACGATTTTTTGACAAAGATTGATATGTCTGATGCATATTTCAGATTTCCAATACATGAAGACGATCAAAAGTAT
This sequence comes from Conchocele bisecta, assembly GCA_029237695.1. Taxonomy (NCBI): domain Eukaryota; kingdom Metazoa; phylum Mollusca; class Bivalvia; order Lucinida; family Thyasiridae; genus Conchocele; species Conchocele bisecta. The sequence goes on along the minus strand of CM055267.1, from coordinate 126,695,420 downwards.
CTGAAATTTTTCTGGAATGGTATTTTTTACAAATTTGTTGGTGTCCCCTTTGGTCTGAAGTCGGCGCCTTTTCTGTTTACTAAGATTTTGAAACCAGTCTACGCTAGGTTTAGACACCAAAATATTCGGTGTTCATATTACATTGACGATTCTTTAAACATGAACAAAGATAGGGATAGTTGTTCGGTTAATACCATAACAATGGTGGAGACTCTAAAGTCATTAGGATTTACAATTAACAATAAAAAATCTGTTTTGGTGCCCACACAGACTTGTGTTTTTTGGATTCTGTATTGACACTGTACAATTTGAAATTGTTCTTACTGAGGAGAAAATTAATAAGGTATTGTTGAAGGCAAATACTTTGTTGAAAAACGGAATTGTTGTAGTCCGAGACCTTGCATCATTTATTGGCTCGATTATAAATGCCTTTAATGCAGTTTTGGAGGCCCCCATGCATTATAGAAGTTTGGAGAGAGACAAGATCAAAGGCTTAAGTGTAGAAATGAATTTTGAAAATAAAGTCAGGTTGTCTCAGGATAGTGTACACGAGTTGTTATGGTGGGTTGATAATGTCTCCAGCCAAAATGGTAAGCCGATTAGGCCGAATAGTGTTTCTTTAAGCTGTAGAACAGATGCAAGATTACAGGGTTATGGTGCTTTAGATCTGGACTCTGATAAGCATGCTAATGGTAGATGGAGCGTTGAGGAAGCCGATCAACATATTAATTATCTGGAGCTGCTGGCTGTTTTCTATGCTTTACAAGCTTTGTATAGCTCTGTACGTCACATCCACATCGCTATTCAGACTGATAATACATGCACAATAAATACATCAACGATATGGGCGGTATGGCTTCTAAAGCTATGGACAGTCTGGCTATTAACATTTGGGAATGGTGTATTCATAGAGATATCTTTATTTCCGTATCTCATATACCTGGTATTTTGAATACAGCAGACTATTTTTCCAGGAATTCTTCTGATTCCACAGAATGGATGTTGAAACCAGTCTTGTTCTCCCGTTTATGTAAACAGTTGTTTGTGCCTGATATAGACCTGTTTGCATCGAGACTGAATAAACAGGTTGAGAAGTTTGTTTCATGGTTTCCTGAACCTGGGGCAGTTCATTGTGATGCATTTACCATGACATGGCAACCTTATCATCCATACATATTTCCGCCATTCAGTTTGATTGGTAAAGTCTTGAACAAAATTGTTCAAGATAAGGTGGAAAGGGCTATGCTCGTCTTTCCTTGCTGGAAATCTCAACCTTGGTTTCCTCTACTGACGGAATGTATTTCATCTTATCCTATTAGGTTACCACGTCACATGGATCTGTTAAGGATGCCGCACGACGGAACTCCTCACCCACTTGGCCGATCCCTACAGATTGTCGCAGCAACAGTATCTGGCAGGTGCTGCAGTGTCGAGGACTTCCGCCGTCGGTTGCGGACATCATTGTCAGCTCATGGAAGGACGGGACGCGGCGACAGTATAAATACGCATGGACAAAGTGGGTGTTGTGGAACAGTTTCAGGTTTGGAGATCCCTTTCAGACAACTGAAGTGACAGTAGTTCGTTATTTGTATTATTTGCATAGTATTCCCAGATCATGTTCTGTGATTAATACTCACAAGGCTATGTTGTTACAAACTTTACCCTTTTTTGGGAATGGTTGATGCAAGGAAGCATGTTCTTTAATCACCAGGTTTATGAAGGGTATATTCATTCAGAGACCTCCTACACCAAGATATAAGTTTACTTGGGATGTGTCAGAGGTGTTAGGTTACCTTAAAACTCTGTTTCCACTCCATAAATTATCGTTGAAGCTGTTAACGTTCAAGACTGTAGCTCTTACAGCTCTAGCGACTGCCCCGAGGGCACAGACTTCGGTATCCATGAGTTTGGATCACATGTTAAGTCAGAAGGAATCGGTTATTTTTGCGTTTCCTAACTTATTGAAGACATCTAATGCAGGGCATGCATTTTCGATCACTTTCAGGAGGAAAGTTTATGTGCTATGCACACGCTGTTACATTACATTCGCGCTACAGATTCATTGCGACAATCGCGGAAAGTATTTGTTTCATAAGTGACATTTAACAGTGTATCAACAAGTACGATAGCTAGGTGGCTTCGTTTTGTTTTGGAACGGTCAGGTATTGATGTGGGGGTTTTCAAGGCCCATAGTTACAGAGCTGCATCGGTGTCTACAGCATTTGCTAAGGGTAGTACTCTTAAAAGTATCTTGGATACAGCGGATTGAAAGTCGGACAAAAACTTTCAGAAGTTTTATTCTAAACAGTCATTAAGTGCTCGGGAACTCACCTTTGCTAATGCTGTTTTTCGTTCATAATGTGCTTTATGCAGTAAAACGTATTACACCATTTATTTGGTTTCTTTCTATCCTTGTTTTGATGCTTTAAAATTGCTATATCATACATGTGAAGCCGAAGGCTTTATGGAAAATAATGACCCCTCATCCAAGCTTTAGTGTAGGATGAGGGGCATTATTGGAGTAAAACCAGAGGCTGAGCATGTATAGACCCTGCCCTGTTTGTCTGATTATTTGAAGGGTTTTGTGGTTTGTCCCAGCCCTATGTTATTTACAACAAAACAAGTTTGCTTTGAATTATGACTAACACATGTTGTGTGCTTCCGCTTTGGCAGGAAGTCACGTGGTCGCGATTTAGCTGTGCTCGATTTAAAGTGCGGTATTTTGTTACCGCCGATTCCGTGTCGGAACAATCTGCTATATCATACATGCTCAGCCTCCGGCTTTACTCCAATAATGCCCCTCATCCTACACTAAAGCGTGGATGAGGGGTCATTTTGCATGGTAGCTCGTGACTTCCAAGAAAACAGGCGCGCAATTACGGGTGTTCTCCTCACGGTGTATAGTTTGGAAGGAGTTGATTATGGGTTTTCTCTCACAGCGAAACCCGTGCAAATAATTTGCAAGAGTGTAATAATGAAAGATTATATAAAGAGATATAAGACTTATAAAAAGTGTCCCAATTTTGTTTGTGCCACTCTGTATATGGAAAATATTCCCAACGAGTAATCAAGTTTTGGATCGACGAGAAATTGAACGGCAAAAACACAAAGGGAGATAACTAAACTAGATTGCTTTGATCGCGCCTGCCGAGGCATTTGATAGTAGTAAAAATACTTTTAATGCAAAAAAAATAAAGTAATTTGACCTTGACATTGGGCACAGGGGCTGCATGGGTTGGGCATAGATTGAAAATATGGATGATGATAAACACACAGAAGTTTTGAGTGAATTGGCGAAGCGGTTTCTGAGATATAGTGTTCTTAAAAACTTTAACCTAAATAAAAACAAGAGGGCCATGATGGCCCTAATTCGCTCACCTGACTCCATGAACACCAGAGGAGAATGTGACATTGAGTTCATGTGTTTTAAAAAAAGTGCTATTTTTAGATGGCGGTCATCTTGGATTAAGCCTTTTACCAAATCTGACTCCTTTTACCAAATCTGAAAATGTTTCACCCAAGGATCTGAACTTCCTATGAAGTTTGGCCAGCATCAGCCATGTGGTTCTGAGAAAAAGACGTTCAAAATCTTGAATAAATGGACCTTTTGGCGGCCATCATGGATGACATAATCATCCGATTCCGACAAATACTGCACCAGAGCAATCGCCTCATCGATACCTTCAATTTGATATATGACATAAGCATATTCGGCCAAAAATAAAATTTGGCCCCAATTTTACCCCACGGGCCACGCCCATTTTTGACCCCGGGGTCACCATTTTCACAACTTTGAAAGAGCATTTTAAATAGATCATTCCTACCAAGTTTAGTCGAAATCCGGCTAGTGGTTCATGAGAAGAAGATTTTTTAATAATTTATGCTCTTTTTAGACGGCGGCCATCTTGGATTAGCTATGACCTCCATTATAACACATCTGAAAAGGCTTCACCCATGGACCATAACTTTTAAGTTTGGCTACCATGGGCCAAGCGGTTCATGTGAAGAAGAATTTTGAAATCTCTAATAAAAGAACGACCTTTTGACATTTCGGCGGCCATCTTGGATGACATAACAATCCGATTTGGACAAAAATTGTACCAGAGTGATCGTCTCATTGATACCTTCGATTTGATATATAACATGACCATATTCGGTCAAAAATAAACTTTGACCCCACGGGCCACGCCCATTTTTGACACCGGGGGTCACCGTTTTAACAACTTTGAAAGAGCATTGTACATCGATCATTCCTACCAAGTTTCGTCGAAATCCGGCTAGCGGTTCATGAGAAGAAGATTTTTTAAGAATTTATATTTTTAGACGGGGGCCATCTTGGATTAGCGATGACCTCCATTTTAACAAATCTGAAAAGGCTTCACCCATGGACCATAACTTTTAAGTTTGGCTACCATGGGCCAAGCGGTTCATGTGAAAAAGAATTTTGAAATCTCTAATAAAAGAACAAACTTTTGACCTTTCGGCGGCCATCTTGGATGACATAAACATCCGATTTCGAGCAATGTTCATCGATCATTCCTACCAAGTTTTGTCGAAATCCGGTTGGCGGTTCTTGAGAAGATTTTTGAAGAATTTGTGCTTTTTTTAGACGGTGGCCATCTTGGATTACGTAATGACGTCATTTTAACAATTTTGTAATCCCCCTACCTACGGACCATGACCATGAAGTTTGGTGACTATAGGCCCAATGGTTACCAAGGAGAAGACGTTTGAAAATGTTCACGGACGACGGACGGACGGACACATTGGGGTAACAATAGCTCACATGAGCTTCGCTCAGGTGAGCTAAAAAAAAGCTTTAAGGTAAATTTCTAAGTAATATGACCTTGACATTAGGCACAGGGGCCACACGGGTGGGGCATAGAATGACAATATGGATCACGATACCAAAGCTTTGATGGGTTGTGGTCTATGTTTGTGTGAAGTTTCGTGAAAATATTCTAAAGGGTATTCGAGTTATGCGGACGCGGATGCTCTTCGATGTTGAATCCATAGTATCCCCCTACCTTTGTCCGGGGGATATCCCCCGACTTTTGTCTGGGAGATACAACGACCAGATCAACCAATTAATCAACAATTTACTGAATCTAACTTGATAATCCAGTTAGAAAAGAATAAAATATGACAGTAAAGCATTTTGGCCAAAACATAACCTGAACATCATTGTGATCACCGTCTCATTCATTATATTAAAGAAGGCTGAACATAATAGCACTCACTTGTAGTATGTATTCCAAATTTTTTCCTCAACGCTTTCAGCAGTTCATCAATGCTGAAGTCATCAGGACAATGACAGGCAGCACCGGTAGACTTTGGTAAGAATGAATCACTAGAGCCACGTGTTGATGGTGTAGAAGTGGAAGATGTTGATGCCGCTGTTGTTGAACATCCGGATGTTGTAGCGGTTGAATGTCTTGATACCACTGTAGGTGCAGAAGACTCCAATAGCATGGTTGCCATAGATGCTGTAGAAACAGACCCCATAGATGGCATAGGCACTGATAATGTATGTGTGGTAGATGCAGACAATGTAGGCGTTGTCGATACAGTTAATGCAGCTGGCACAGACAGGGTAGATGTAGTAAATCGAGGTAACGTAGGTGCAGAAGATACAGGTACCGTAAATGAAATAGATTCTGATACTGTAGGTGTTGTAGACCCAGGTACCATAGGTGGCGTTGACGCAGATAATGTACTTGTTGTAGTCACAGATAATGTAGGCAACATTGAATTTACTACTGTAGGTGTTGTAGACCCAGATAATGTAAATGGCACAGATACAGTTGATGGCATGGACTCAGATAGCGATACTGTGACTGTGGATGATTTTGATAACTTGTTCATATATAACAGTTGCATGGCCATTTTGTCCCCATTCTCATCAGCAATAGCAGGTTTTTTATTTGTGTTACACAATGACTCTGAACTCACACCAGGTATAGCAGGAATACTGTCAAGGACCTGGAACATCACGGGTATTTCCATACTTTGTAATGCTTTCTTAATTGACACATTTGGCACTTTGTTTTGTCGAGCTTTCATAACATCAATAGTTCCACCATCGGGACAATGGGAATCTTGTGCACGAGCATCACTGGCACCTCCAATAGCACTAGTACTAGCAAGTTGAGAGTTTAGATTTCTGAGAGCCACTTCATATGGAGGAGGTAGACTCAGAACTCTTTGGGCATTTTCATTGACTGGACTTGGCACAGGCGAGATGTTCTCATAGACAGGATTAACTATGGGAACAAACATTCGGGAACAACTGTTATTGTCAATGCTAGTAGAAACAAAAGATGTAGTTCCATATAGCGTCACAGTTTGAGCTGGTGATGTATATATGTGTGTGGAATCTGGAATACTTGAACTAATGTTAGTGGTCTTTACAGCTGGAACAGTAATGCCTTCAGTGTTCACATGTTTCACAGAATTATCTCCTGAAGTCACAATAGTTTTTACTGAAGCAGCAGGAGTTACCACATCACCAAGAGGAGTCTGGCCAACTGGTGTGCTATCGATGTCCATTCCTATATCAGAAGCTGATAAATCACTGGAAATTGGCTGTGATTTATATGGAGGAGATCTGTATGCATCTGGGATTTTAATGTTTGTTTTAGCTTTCCTTAAAGCTTCTTCAGTTGTGACACTTTCAGTTACTTTTTCAGCTGTTTGCTTCACAGGTGTCAGTCGAGGGTCTGGAAAGTCAACATCGTCAGATTCGTCATCTGATGTTATCTGAGATTTTGACAGTTTTTTTGTTTTCCTTCGCCTTTTTTTAGTATTACCAACTGCCATAATTTGTTCTTCATCATTGGAATTGTTTGTTTTCAATAGTTGAAGAGGCTTTTGCAATCTTTCTGCAAATTTCTTTATAGGTGTTCGTTTTTTTGTTGAGCTTGTTTCTGAGCTAGTGGGACTCATTGGAATGTCATTTGATTTTTTATTTGTTGCCTCATTAGGTTGGAGAACAACCTTATCGTCACAGTAAGTAAGATGTGACAGAGTATCCACGTCCCTTACACCTATATGTGATGCTTCTGGTTGATCTACTACTACTTTCTCCAATCCCAAATCAATCAGTGTGATATCTTCATCATCTTCATAATCATTGTCATGTTGTGTGCTATCAAGACCTGCGTATGTTTCGCTAGTGATATTATTTGACACAGTACCATCCTTATCACACTCCTTGTCAATGGTACAGGTATCTTCCATTCTTTCATTTAAATAGGTCTCTATCACAGATTGAAAATTATCGGACTCTGGAGTACCTCTGCCGCTGGAAAATTCATCCCGACTAGTTACTGAACCTGGACAACTATGAGAACCTAACGCTGCACCACCATTATCTTCTCTGGTAGTCAGTTCAACAGCATTGTTAGTTTGTTTCTCCACTGTTTCTGTAACAGACCTTAGCAGTGTTATTCCGCTGATGTGTTCAGTTTCATGTTGATGTCCAATGTGTTCCTTATCATTGTTTATCATCACATTGTCCTTTTCTTTTCTGCTGCAGTTAGCTGGATTGTCTTTTCTTTGAGTAACAGCGATATTGGGCCCTGACTGCGACCTACTTCGGCTAATTTTGAATAGTGGTCTAAATGTCACTGGCAGTTGAGGAAGGTTAGAATGAGAAGCTGTTGTGATCTGATTTACTGTATTTGGTGATTCCACTCTCGATCGAGATCCGATGGGTTCATAATTGTTTGAATGTCCAGAATTGTCTCCAGTGCTCGTAATCGTCAAATTTGTTTGTTGTATTTCATTTGTAACTTTGTCTTGAATATCTAAAATTAATTCACTATCACAAATTTCTGACTTTTTCTTCAAAATCATGGTTTTGCTTGGGTCATTTTTCTCAGAGATTTCATCTTTATATTCAACAATTTCCTTATCTATATTCATTGTTTTCTTCTCAGTAGTGGTACGTTGGTTATTGTTATTACCATATGGTTTTATTGTACTAATATCTATTTCAGTATTATTCCCAAAATTTCTGTCTTCGTCTTCGTCAAGTTTATTCTTGGTATCTGTTTTATCTTCCACCGTGGCTTTAAATTTATTAAAACCATCAGGTATTTTTGTTTTAGTGTCAACTCTATGGTCTTGCTCTAAATATATTCTATCCTTACCATGGATTTCCAACTCATCACAGTTAACTATTGTCAATGTTCTTTTATTCATGGCTTTTGATGTGTCAATTTCATTTATATCGCCTTTTTCAGCAATGATCAATTCACCTTGTTTAGCATTTTTAATTTGACTAAATTTATCTATTTTCTTTGGTGTACTTTTTTTGATTTTGGGAATTTCTTTAGTTTTTGTTGTATCAATATCCACTTTAGTTTTATTTATTTTTATTTTATCTGTTTTATTTTCCATTATTATTGTATCATCAAATATTGTCTTCCCAACAATTAAAGGTGCAGAAATTTTGTAAGTTTTACTAACAGTTAACTGTTTTTGTTGTATTTTATTTTCATTGTCAATACCAATTTCTGATATCTTTTTCTTCAAAACTTCTTTCATTTTATCAACTACATCGGTTGTTTTATTTTCAGTTGTAGACCGTTTATTTTTGTGACTTTCATGAATTTCTTTTCCACCAATATCTCGATTCATGGAGTCGTCACCTTTAATGTCCGGCTTTGTATCTGATTGCAAAGAAATCATTTTGCTTCCATGTGAATTAACATGTCCCAATTGTCTTAACTTCTTCTTAGAATTAGTTGTATCATCATGTTGCTTTTTGTCTGCAGTGGGTTTTCCTTCCGTACTAGCTGTCCGTTTACTTATTTGATGTCTTTCGTTTTCATTGTTAGATGTGATTTCAATATGTGATTTTCTTTTATTCACAACCTCAGGCTTGGCTTGGTCACATTTTACAATTTCCTTGTCTTTAATTGGTTCATCATTATTACTTTCTATAACTTGAATCGTAACTAAATTGGATACCTGTTTTTCAACACTTGCTGGTTTGGTTTTATGATTCTCAGAACTTGCTGGTTTAGTGGATTTTTGCTTTTCAGTACTTGCTTGTTTAGATTTTTGCTTTTCAGCCCTTGTTTTTGTAATGCTATGTTTAACTACACTTTTCTTTATGGAACAAATATTGTCATCAATATTCTTATGATTAACTTTGTCATCAGTTGTTATTAGTTCTGTACTTTTACTAACACTATTATATAAGGTTTTCTTTTCAGTGATTTTATCTCTAATGGATACTTTCTTGTTATTGTTTTCTTCAGATTTTTTCCCATCATTTACCGACTGTCTTCTTTTCTTACAAGTAGATGTATCATCAGCTTCTTTTCTGTCTGCATCTCTTTCACATTCCACATTTGATGTCCCTTTACTTACTAGCAGTCTTTCATTTTCATTGTTATACATAGTTTCACTATTAACTGATTGTGTTCTCTTAACAACCTGCAGTTTGATTTGGTCACTTTTCACAGCTTCAGTGTCTTTACTTAGTTCAACTTTATTACTCTGTATAATTGTTGTTGGAACAGTAGTTGTTTCAACAATCTCTTTAGCTTCTGTTCCCTTAACATTTGTTGGATGCACATCCCAGATTGACTTGTTACTGCTCCCCATATTTTCTGGTTTGAAACTATGAAAACTTTCAAAGATATTTGGTTTGACACTGGTGGCATTTTTTTGCAGTTTATTATTAGGTGTGGCTATGTTCACTGAAGAGCCAGTTTTCTCCCGATATGATTGAGAACTGCTATCACTGTCAGCTGCATTTTTTTTAAGACATAATGACACTCTTGGTGTATTTTTCTTAAAGTATACATCATTAGTGGCATTTGAAGACAGCATTTTTTTATTACTGACAGACACTCCATAAGTTAATCTCTCTGCATTACTTTTATCGTCATGTGTATCTAGGACAGATTCTTCCATTTTTTCAAATGAGTTAGCAATGGTTTTCACACTGTCAATCTTTGGAGGTTCATTTCTACCTACTTCGTCAGATAATATGCCAGTAATTGTATCACAATCTACTTTAGCATCATCCTGTTTCTGCTTTTTGTTTTCAGATTGATGTCTTGTACAGTGTCTTTCACACCTCCTCTTTTTTACATTGTCATCTGATGATGGATTCTTAACAGGTCTGTTTTGACTTCCACAAGAAACACTGCTATGCGACACTTCACTTTCACTATCTGGAACATTATGTTTTGATTCATCTTTTACACAGTGATTTTCTTTATCCTCTGGCTTCCTTTTCTTCACATCTTTTATTTCAATATTACTCGCACTAGGAGTTTCGCTTTCAATTTTCTTCCTATTGCATTGCTTTCTACTTTCCTCATGCTTCCTATCACTGTGTTTATAACTGTATCTATCTTCATCTCTGGTGTGTCTTTTACTACTCTCATGACCTTTTGGTTTATAACTCTCTCTATCTCTATAATTTCTATCTCTTTGTTTCTCATACTCATAGTCTCTTTTTTCGCGGTTTCTTGAATTGCTTTTAAAATCTCTATTGTCATTGCTATATCTATGGTCTTTGTTTCGAGAATATTCTCTCTGATCGTCTCTTTCATTGGAGAATCTATTGTATCTATTTTGATAAACTTCCTTTTCCAGATAAAATGTTTTTTCCCACTCGGGTGATGGAGAGCTGTCTGAGTAATGTCGCCACTCATTACCTCTCCAATTTGGGCGACCGCGTCTCTGAGAAAAATGACCCCGCGACCGGCCACCTTGAAAATCTCCATTATATGACCGGTTCATGTCTGCGTCCTCATTGTCTGGCAACAAATTTGTGGTGACCAGCTGGTCAATTAAACCCACCACTTCTGGCTTTCCTGTCCATATACTCTTTCTCGCTGTTTTTTTCATACCATCATTTCTGAAAATAAATAAAGTAGCTTAGAGTAATTTAATGGTGGATCGATCACACAGCTGTTATTTAGGATCGCTTCTACCTACATCTTATCTAAATATGTGGATGTGACTGGAGAAATGGGGCTTATGGGATTTGTGCCAGTGTAGATCCTGATCAAATAGCACACTATTGTAGCATGACAATAATCAATATTGCTAATTAGAAGCATAACGGGTGTTTCACTGATACAATGGCGAACAGTGCAGATCATGATCAGACTGTGCGGCTGCATAGGCTGATCTAGATCGAAACTGGTTGCAAAACCCATAAGCTCCATTTCTCCAGTGACAGCCACAAATATGTTATTAGCACATGCAAACTACATAGTGCCGGTGTAGCGGTCAGAAATCCCCCCCGCCCGAAATCCCCCCGGGGGGGAGTTTGGGCTAGCCTAGTTTCCCCCCCGGGGGGAATCTGGGCCGGCCGAAATCCCCCCCCGGGGGGATTTCCAACTAGTCAACTTTCCCCCCCACCAGTCAGAAATCCCCCCCCCATTTTTGTTCAAACAATGACAGGTTAAATGCTAAATTAGCAACTACCATGAGATTGAAGTATTTGAAGAATGTATCGCGGCTATATGTAGATAAAATATCAGTTTGAGGGTGGGGGGAGTTTGGGCCGGCCCAAACCTGATATCACAACTCATTATTTTTTTTTTCAACATGACAGTTTTGATGCTATAGCGGGGGGGTATTCCCGCCCCCCCACACCTAGTTTTTTTTTCAACAATGAATAAACAAGTTTGAAATTCCCCCCCAAAAAACAACCATAAACATGAACAGGTTATTAATTGATACATGTATTTAACACTAACAGTCCCGAAAACCTCAAATATCACGATTGACAGTTTTTGAATGTGAATAGCAGTTTAAAAAAGCAAAAAACATCTACCGAAGTTTGAAGTATGGTTCGATGGCGTATAAATAGATAAAATTTCAGTTTGATGTGGGGGGGGGGGGT
>CM055267.1:126644786-126683039 GCA_029237695.1 Conchocele bisecta | reverse complement strand
GTTAATTTTCTGGCAATTAATAAACAAAAGAGTTGTCAGAAGATAATGAAGCATGCCAGGTGGTGTTGATCTCGAAGGTGTGGCAGATAGATAGCTAATTTCTATTGTTCCAAGTAGTTAACATACAACAAGAGACTACCAGGAGTATAGCATAAGCACCAGTTCAATCAGAAAGTGATTGAATGGTGGTCTACGTCCGTGGAACAGCAAGGTCATATACAGATGAGAATGTACCAGAATTTGTGTCTATTTGATCAATGATAATTGTCCTCATATTTATTTATTTAATAGTGTTCGCATGCTCCCAACCAAACCCCATAATTTCCCAAATGTAAAAATTGTTTGTCTTGTATTTATTTCTCTTTCTAAAGTTTCTGTAACCTGGTAACATTCAGTGTTATTGCTGATTGCTGACAACCATCTTGGTGTATTATCGGTAACATTCACTGTTATTAGCTGATTTCTGACAACCATCTTGGTGTATTATCGGTAACATACAATGTTATTAGCCGATTGCTGACAACCATCTTGGTGTATTATCGGTAACATTCAGTGTTATTAGCTGATTGCTGACAACCATATTGGTGTATTATCGGTAACATTCAGTGTTATTAGCTGACAAACGTCTTGGTGTATTATCGGTAACATTCAGTGTTTTTAGCTGATTGCTGATAACCATCTTGGTGTATTATCGGTAACATTCAGTGTTATTAGCTGATTGCTGACAAACGTCTTGGTGTATTATCGGTAACATTCAGTGTTATTAGCTGATTGCTGACAACCATATTGGTGTATTATCGGTAACATTCAGTGTTATTAGCTGACAAACGTCTTGGTGTATTATCGGTAACATTCAGTGTTTTTAGCTGATTGCTGACAACCATCTTGGTGTATTATCGGTAACATTCAGTGTTATTAGCTGATTGCTGACAAACGTCTTGGTGTATTATCGGTAACATTCAGTGTTATTAGCGGATTGCTGACAACCATCTTGGTGTATTATCGGTAACATTCAGTGTTATTAGCTGATTGCTGACAACCATCTTGGTGTATTATCAGTAACATTCAGTGTTATTAGCATCTTGGTGTATTATCGGTACCATGATTACGATTAGAACAAGAACTGGCATCGTTAAACGAAGCTAATCCCCTCGCTGGCAGCCTTGATAATAAAGAAATCTGTGAAGAGGTTCATAAGTTATTGAATAAACAAACAAGAGGGCCATGATGGCCCTAATTCGCTCACCTGACTCCATGAACACCAGAGGAGAATGTGACATTGAGTTTATGTGTTTTAAAAAAATTGTGCTATTTTTAGATGGCGGTCATCTTGGATTAAGCGATGACTCTCATTTTACAAAATCTGAAAATGCTTCACCCAGCATCGGCCATGTGGTTCCTGAGAAAAAGACGTTAAAAATCTTGAATAAATGGTACCTTTTGGTGGAGGGGCCATCATGGATGACATAATCATCGATTCCGACAAATATTGCACCAGAGTGATCGCCTCATTGATACCTTCAATTTGATATGACATGACCATATTCAGTCAAAAATAAAATTTGACCCCACGGGCCACGCCCATTTTTGACCCCGGGGTTACCATTTTAACAACTTTCAAAGAGCAATGTACATCGATCATTCCTACCAAGTTTCGTCGAAATCCGGCGGCTAGCGGTTCATGAGAAGAAGATTTTTTTTGTTTTTTTTAAGAATTTATGCTATTTTTAGACGGTAGCCATCTTGGATTAGCGATGACCTCCATTTTAACAAATCTGAAAAGGCTTCACCCATGGACCATAACTTTTAAGTTTGGCTACCATGGGCCAAGCGGTTCATGTGAAGAAGAATTTTGAAATCTCTAATAAAAGAATGACCTTTTGACATTTTGGCGGCCATCTTGGATGACATAATAATCCGATTTGGACAAAAATTGTACCAGAGTGATCGCCTCAATGATACCTTCGATTTGATATATAACATGACCATATTCGGTCAAAAATAAAATTTGACCCCATGGGCCACGCCCATTTTTGACCCCGGGGTCACCATTTTAACAACTTTGAAGAGCATTGTACATCGATCATTCCTACCAAGTTTCGTCGAAATCCGGCTAGCGGTTCATGAGAAGAAGATTTTTAAGAATTTATGCTATTTTTAGACGGTGGCCATCTTGGATTAGCGATGACCTCCATTTTAACAAATCTGAAAAGGCTTCACACATGGACCATAACTTTTAAGTTTGGCTACCATGGGCCAAGCGGTTCATGTGAAGAAGAATTTTGAAATCTCTAATAAAAGAACGACCTTTTGACCTTTCGGCGGCCATCATGGATGACATAACAATCCGATTTCGACAGAAAATGCACCAGAGTGATCGCATCATTGATACCTTCAATTTGATATATGACATGACCATATTCGGTCAAAAATAAAATTTGACCCCACGGGCCACGCCCATTTTTGACCCTGGGGTCACCATTTTAACAACTTTGAAAGAGCAATGTACATCGATCATTCCTACCAAGTTTCGTCGAAATCCGGCAAGTGGTTCATGAGAAGAAGATTTTTTAAGAATTTATGCTATTTTTAGACGGTGGCCATATTGGATTAGCGATGACCTCCATTTTAACAAATCTGAAAAGGCTTCACCCATGGACCATAATTTTTAAGTTTGGCTACAATGGGCCAAGCGGTTCATGTGAAGAAGAATTTTGAAATCTCTAATAAAAGAACGACCTTTTGACCTTTCGGCGGCCATCTTGGATGACATAACAATCCGATTTCGACAAAAAATGCACCAGAGTGATCGCCTCATTGATACCTTCAATTTGATATATGAAATGACCATTTTCAGTCAAAAATAAAATTTGACCTTTGAAAGAGCATTCTACGTCGATAATTCCTACCAAGTTTCGTTGAAATCCGGCTGGCGGTTCACGAGAAGATTTTTTAAGAATTTGTGCTATTTTTAGACGGCGGCCATCTTGGATTAGCGATGACCTCCATTTTAACAAATCTGAAATGGCTTCACCCATGGACCATAACTGTGAAGTTTGGCCACCATGGGCCAAGCGGTTCGTGTGAAGAAGAATTTTGAAATCTCGAACAAAAGAACGACCTATTGACCTTTCGGCGGCCATCTTGGATGAAATGACCATCCAATTTCGACAAAAAATGTACCAGAGCGATCGCCTCTTTGATACCTTCGATTTGATAAGACAAATAAAATTTGACCCCAATTTGACCCCACGGGTCACGCCCATTTTTTATCCCAGGGTCACCATTTTAACAACTTTGAAAGAGCACTGTACATCGATCATTCCTTAGTACCAAGTTTCGTCGAAATACGGCAGGAGGTTCATGAGAAGAATTTTTTTTAAGAATTTGTGCTATTTTTAGACGGCGGCCATCTTGGATTAGCGACGACCTCCTTTTTAACAAATCTGAAAAAGCTTCACCCATGGACCATAACTGGTCCAAGCGGTTCGTGTGAAATTTTTGTTTGGACCTTTCGGCGGCCATTTTGGATGACAGGACCATCCAATTTCGACAAAAAATGTACCAGAGCGATCACCTCTTTGATACCTTCGATTTGATATAGACATGACCATATTCGGTCAAAAAATAAAATTTGACCCCAATTTGATCCCACGGGCCACGCCCACTTTTGACCCCGGGGTCATTGTACATGGATCATTCCTACCAAGTTTCGTCGAAATCCGGCAAGCGGTTCATGAGAAGAAGATATTTTAAGAATTTATGCTACTCGTAGACGGCGGCCATCTTGGATTAGCGATGACCTCCATTTTAACAAATCTGAAAAGGCTTCACCCATGGACCATAACTTTTAAGTTTGGCTACCATGGGCCAAGTGGTTCATGTGAAGAAGAATTGTGAAATCTCTGATAAAAGAACAATCTTTTGACCTTTCGGCGGCCATCTTGGATGACATAACCATCCAATTTCGACAATAAATGCACCAGAGTGATCGCCTCGTTGATACCTTTGATTTGATATATAACATGACGATATTCGGTCAAAAATAAAATTTTACCCCAATTTGACCCCACGGGCCACGCCCATTTTTGGCCCCAGGGTCACAATTTTAACAACTTTGAAAGAGCATTGTACATCGATCATTCTTACCAAGTTTCGTCGAAATCTTGCTGGCGGTTCATGAGATAAAGGTTTTTTTATGAATTTGTGCTATTTTTAGACGGCAGCCATGTTGGATTTCAGGCCAACTTAATTTCAACAACTTTGGAATTTGGAAAGGCTTCACCTAAGGACCATACAGGTAGAGTTTGCTGACCATTGGCCAATCCGTTCATGAGACGACGATGTTTAAAATCTCTCATAAAAGGATGACCTTTTGACCTTTCGTCTGCCATCTTGGACGACATAATCATCCGATTCCGACAAATATTGCACCAGAGCAATCGCCTCATCGATACCTTCAAATTGATATATGATATGAGCATATTCGGTCAAAAATAAAATTTGACCCCAATTTGACCCCACGGGCCACGCCCATTTTTGACCCCGGGGTCACAATTTTAACAACTTTGAAAGAGCATTGTACATCGATCATTCCTACCAAGTTTCGTCGAAATCCGGCTAGTGGTTCATGAGAAGATTTTTTAAGAATTTATGCTATTTTTAGACGGTGGCCATCTTGGATTAGAGATGACCTCCATTTTAACAAATCTGAAAAGGTTTCACCCATGGACCAAAACTTTTAAGTTTGGCTACCATGGGCCAAGCGGTTCATGCGAAGAAGAATTTTGAAATCTCTAATAAAAGAACAACCTTTTGACTTTTCGGCGGCCATCTTGGATGACATAACCATCCGATTTCGACAAAAAATGCACCAGAGTGATCGCCTCGTTGATACCTTCGATTTGATATATGATATGACCATATTCAGTCAAAAATAAAATTGACCCCACGGGCCACACCCATTTTAACAACTTTGAAAGAGCATTGTACATCGATAATTCTTACCAAGTTGTCGAAATCCGGTTGGCGGTTCTTGAGAAGAAGATTTTTGAAGAATTTGTGCGAGTACGTAATGACGTCGTTTAAAATTTTTTGTAAACCCCTACCTAAGGACCATGACCATTAAGTTTGGTGACTATAGGCCCAATGATTACCGAGAAGACGTTTGAAAATGTTCACGGACGACGACGACGGATACATTGCGGTAACAATAGCTCACATGAGCTTCGCTCAGATGAGCTAATAAAAAACATATTAAAAACAAGCTGGTAGGGGATTAGCTACTAAGCATGACATTTGTTATATCAAATCATGTTTCCCGGTATTTCCCAGTATTTCCCAATATTTCCCAAATTGCCAACAAATTGCCCATTTTTCACCCCGGGGTCACCATTTTGACAACTCAATTCTTGCCAAATTTCGTCGAAATCCGTCTGGTGGTCGGGAGTTGTAAGGTCATGTAAGGCCGGGTAAACGAGTTTGATCCCATTTTAACCTGCTGCATTGGGGGGAAAATCCCAAAATCAGAACGGAATATTTACATCGAGAACAAATATAGTCAGCCCTGAAATTAGAATAACCTGACCTGGTGCCAGGTCCATACCACACCAAGTCACCTGGCCCCTTCCCCTAAATTAGGATTACGAATATCGTAATACTCACATAAGGCGTATAACCAGATTCAACTGTCACATACAAAATGCCAAAGACGTATGCGAGTGCCAAACCAGATCTGCAGTCGGGATTCCGGTAAGGATGAACCCCAATCGTTAAATTACCCATCGCGTGCTCCCACCTGCCACCCACCTGGTGGTCATGAGACGATTTTTTTAAGAATTTGTACTATTTTTAAATGGCGCCCATTTTGGATTGGCGGCGACCTCAATTTTAACAAATTTGTAATCCCCCTACCTATGTACCATGTGTATGAAGTTTGACCAACATAAGCCCAGCAGTTCCGGAGAAGAAAACGTTTGACGGACGTATGACAACGGCCTTTGGCTCAGGTGAGCTAAAAATCGGTGAAGCGTTCACGATTTATTGAAAAATGAAACTTGTTACTAACGTATGCTCGCCTGTACATACGCACGCATGCCTGGATTAACCACAGGTGGAAGACTCGGACCTATGACACCAAAAAAATGCCTGTTAAAAAATCCCATTACCCCACCCACTTGGTCTCGTACATTACCATCTTCTATTTATAGAAAGGTTGGTAAGAATATGGCTATTATAGAAAGAGCCCTCTCTTTTCCGATTCGCACAAACACAATAAACATCGATTAAATGTATAAAATAGGTCTCTGGCAATCGATAAAGGTATTAGGTGTGTGAATATACTCACTTCAAATCGCTGTTTCAAGCATTTATCGAGTTATTCGCGTTTTTATTACCCCATCCAAAGCGAAAGTTGCGTGTACGAAAGAATCTCACACAGAATCGGAGGCCGTCCGGCGTGGATTATCGGTCATATTTGGCCGATAGCTGATCGCCAGCTCAAACTAATGACGTGCACCATGACCATATACATTACCAACCATATAACGTTCGTCCAATTCTGATCGTTCACCGATCTAAAAAACACTTTTTTGTCTAATTTCGTTCATTATCTGGAACCGGGTCAATGCACCATCTTCCATAATACAACCGGAAGCGTCTATGAAAAGAACATCTCTGATTGGCTAAATCTAAACTGTGATGACCGATAATCCACGCCGGACGGCCTCCGATTCTGTGTGAGATTCTTTCGTACACGCAAATTTCGCTTTGGATGGGGTATACAAACTGCGAATAACTGAATAAATGCTGGAAACAGCGATTTGAAGTGAATATATTCACACACCTAATATACCTTTATCGATTGCCAGCGACAGAAGTCATACATTTAATCGATGTTTATTGTGTTTGTGCGAGCCGGAAAAGAGAGGGCTCTTTCTATAATAGCCATATTTATACTCACCTTTATAAATAGAATATGGTACTGTACGAGATCAAGTGGGTGGGGTAATGTGATTTTTTTAATAGGCATTTTTTTTTTGTGTCGTAGGTCCGAGTCTTCCACCTGTGGGACTAACAATATATAATAAACAGGGCACATGCAGATACACATAGGCATAGCTGATGTCATTATGAAAAGTGTACAAACTACATCACTTTGTCGGCCTTCATTTCATATCTAGGTCACCTCAAACGTGGAAACCTATTCAGGGCAATGGATACTCACAATGTTTGTTTTGTTTGCTTGTTTGTTGGTGTTTAACGGCCTATCAACAGCTACGGTCATGTAAGGCTGGGCAAACGGGTTCAATCCCATTTTAACCTGCTGCATTGGGGGGAAAATCCCAAAATCGGAACTGAATATTTACATCTAGAAAAAATATATTCAGCCCTGAAATTAGAAAAACACATACCACACCAAGTCACTTGGTCCCTTCCCCTAAAATAGGATTAAAAATAATCGTAACTAGAAAAATCCGTAAGGACATCAAATGTTGCAGAAATGTTCACAGCAAATGCGGATCTGCTATGAAAATTTTGTCAACTTTCGACGTAATTTACACAAAATATCACACTTTGTGTAAATATTTTTCAGAAAAAATTGCACATCTTCTTAGGTACAAAATCACATGCTTATCTCACATGGGACAGAGAAGTGAAAGTGAATGGGTTTAACGTACACAAACTCTGTACCCTATATAGAATTGTATACAAAAATGTAGAAAAAATGGCTAAGTTGAAAAGATGAAATTTTTGTTAAATAATATTTTTTGGGCATAAAAACAGAAAGGTGCACATCTTCAATATGTGTAGAAGACATGTGCACCAAACAGCAGACCTACCCACTAGAGCACTAAACGATATTACTGTTATTAACAATTCTATCGAATGTTAAAGGTACATGCCCACGCAGTAGGCACAAAATGTTCTTTATAGGAATTAAATAAGTGTATAATTATGTCACTATTCCACCAGTTCTAAAAATTACGAGTGCCCGCTATACAAATATAATCATTTATTAATTATCAATTTACTGTTAGCGATGCGCGGCGGTAACAGTCTATTTTGATAATGTGCTGGGACGACGACTTTCACATCACGGCTTGCGGTGCGCATGCGCAGTGTACTACGCGCGCCAGTAGGCTTCCCAATATGTAAACAAGAATATCAACATGTCGAAACGTCCAGGACGGAAATTGTATGAAACAGCATCGGCCAAAAGAAAGGTGAAATGTCTGAGGGACAGGCAGTACAGAGAGACAGAGTACAGAGTGGTTAATATTGGCGACCAGATCACCAAATGGTAAGAGTTACGTGGAGATTTAGATTTGGACTCGAATAGAGATTTTTCTTCTCAACTTCCGATACTTCACTGCGCATGTCAAAGATGTGATATGATTGACCGTGTCACGGGACGCGTATTGGTAAAATAGCACGAGGTCGGAAAATACTCTTTCTGGTCGCGGCATATAAAATGCGATTTAACACCAATTAACACGTGCCGTAATTAAAAATAACTCGTTAGTGGGTAGACATATGGCTCATATAAGGCATGACAGAAAATGAAAAGTTGCAGTACAGTGTAACCTGCTGCGTGGGCATGTACCTTTAATGCTTTTGCACTGGTATTCAAATACCATGTCTACAACATATGACGTAAACTATTTAAAAATAGCACGTGTTTCCAATAATATTTACAATAAAAACGCGTCAGTTCAAAGCGGTATACCTCTCGTAAGCAGTTATCTGAATGTATTGTCACTATTGTCTACTTGCCTGCTATGCGGGTAAATATGGCTTACCTGTGGCAGGTGTACTTCTAATAATAGACAGTGCATCAGTTTAACATTTTACACATTGAAAAAATGTCCATTGTATATTTGTATATAGTGATGGTAGAAAAGCTCAGAAATGTAGCTTTCTGTGTAATATTTATAGGACGTTGTCGTCTTATATATCTGGGACGTATTGCACCAAATTGTATTAGAATTTCTGCCATAGTATTTGCTGTATGTGTCAAACGCACCAAGTGCATGTAAAAATTAAAATGGTGGACATGGCAACTCAATGCTCTGAATAATATACTTTAAGAAGAACAGGGTCAGATATACCGAATATAGATATTCAGTCACATGTATGATTCTACTATATTTGAAACAAAAGGTCATATTCTATAAAGCCAACCCCTAATTAACAAATTCGCTGAACTGTTCAATTGTGACTCAGGTTCACAGTAAAGATTTCAGAAAATTAATCATATTCACCAACAGTGATCAATCGCTGCAACCATGGCAACTAAATAGATTACAGTCTAAGGATTCATCACATCACTAAAGGGTTAATAGATTTTATGAAGATTTAACCCTTACTATGCTGAATTAAATTTTGTCGTCTGCTGGAAATGTTTTATTTTCAATATTTTTTGATACTGGAGATGATTCTCATGTGCTGCCAAAACAGGTTTTTTGTTAAGAATTAAGGCAAAAATGAAAAACAGCAGACGACAATTTTCGTCTCCCGCGCAGCGAGGGTTAACAATGGGACAGGCATTTGGTACAAAACCAGTAAATATGGAGGACTATTCTGCATGTAAAATAATACTGATAAAGAAAGTAATGCCAGAGGTGATACACTGCACTGATCATTGCAAGTCATTTATGAGGAGGGAGTGGACAGGTGGTGTAATTAACCAGTGAGCTGTCCCTTCACTTGACCTATTTAATGTACACATGTCGCTGCTACTAGACAAATGGGGTTTGTGACCAGTGTAGATCCTGATCAAATAGCACACTCCTGTGGCCCGACAACAAGTCACAGCCACATATGAGACACGCCACGTGATTTTGTAACTAGGAACATGTACAGTAAATGTTCACGAAATATATTTACAGAAATATTTGTCAAACGCACCAAGTGGTGAAACAGTCCAATTGCATAAAGGCCTTGTGCCGAAATGTCGGAAAAGTGAGTTTCATGTTTTTTTGCAGAATTGTTGAATGCATTTACAGAAACTGTGATATTTGCTGTGAACAACATCGAAAGTTAACAAAATTTTCATAGCAAATGCGGAATTATATTCCACATTTGCTATGCAAATTTTGTCAACCATCGACGTCATTTACGAAAAATATCATAAATTTTGTAAATATTTTTCATGAAAATTCACTCCTGTTCTTAGGTATATCATGGCGCGTCTTGTATCCAGATGGCATATTTATGCAGTGGAACCATCTCCCTACAATGACTTGGTGACCATTTTAAAACAGCCACTATTTCCTAGCTAAATTGCAGACATGTCTACACATTTAACCTTCCAGTCCCAACCATAAGCATTCGGCGTGTTTTAGATTTCGTCATGAAGTACTGGTAGGAGACCCATTTTTCGTCCGTACCCATTTTCCCGGACACCCTCGTAAACGCTTAATTCTGCATTTTCATACAAGATTTTTGTTCCTGGTCATTAAGGTGGTCATTTCCAGTTGTCAGGTGTTAAGATTTTTGAGAAAAATTAGTAAAACTATTAAATTGAAGTTGAAGTTTTATTGAACTGTTTTCATACCTGCCAACTTCTGTTGACACCTGTATGACGTGGAACTTGATTATCGGGACCGGGCGCTTGTGTTGAAAAGAGGCAAAGCGTACAGAATAAAGGAATTAACAGTATCTTCGAAGTAATACATGCAATAATTGCTATCATTTGATCAATACCATACAGTATTAATTACTTTCACTGTAATTTTGCAGTTTTAGCTTAACAAAAAGTAAGTATCGCGGAAAATCCTAGTATCCGGAAAAATGGGTCTCCTCCTGTATTTTAATTGGCCTTTTAATTAACCATTTTCGGGCCCCATTGTCAGCAGTTACCTCCCACTATACTAATGAATTTTATGTTATTCTATGTAAGGCGAGCCAACGTATTTGTTAATGTGAGAAAAATCACGGTCAGATGTAAACTTATTTAAAATTATTGCGAAAATAACGTGATTTTTGGCCGGAAATGGGTCGCCTACCAGTACTGCTATAATTGAACGGCGCTGGTAATACTGAATACATTACAATGATTAATTCCCGTGATATTAAAATAGCGCCATTTGCTTTGTTGTTTATAGTCAGGTATGTAGCTTCTGGTCGGACACAAGCTCATATTATAACACTAGATGGCCGCGGCCTGCATGTCGCGCCTTGTGGCGAGGCATGGACACTTAAAAAAGATATAGTATAACGAAAAACTTTAACCAAAAAACTTAACCAAAAACTTTAACCGGACACACGTACGTTAACCAAAAACTTCAAAGTAATTTGACCTTGACATTGGGCACAGGGGCCGCACGGGAAGGGGGTAGAATGAAAATATTGATGATGATAAACACCCATGTGAAGTTTCAAGGTAATGGGCAAAGCAGTTGCAGAGATATAGAATAACGAAAAACTTTAACCAAAAAACTTAACCAAAAACTTTAACCGGACACACATACGTACGTACGTACGTAGGTACGTATGTACGCCAAAGTGCCGACTATATCACGCTTTCCGCAAAACTTTAACCAAAAACTTCAAAGTAATTTGACCTTGACATTGGGCACAGGGGCCGCACGGGAGGGGGGTAGAATAAAAATATAGATGATGATAAACACCCATGTGAAGTTTCAAGGTAATGGGCAAAGCAGTTGCAGAAATATAGTACAGTGAAATCGCGATGGCTCGAAATGCGACGACTCGTAATGTCGGGCTGGCTCGAAATGGCGTCGCGGTCCCGATAATTTTCCCTATATGTTTAATGTATTTTACATGTGATGGCTCGAAATGCAACTCCTCGAAAAATGCGATCGCTCGAAACAATTGTCAAGTCCCGCGGACACTTTTCTCGCTAATTTGCTATACGATGACTCGAAATTGATGTCGAAGTTTGTGTTTGGCTAATTTTCACACCTCCGCGTCCGACTTATTACGATCAAAGGCCTAGCCGCACTCTACCTGTCTGTGAAAGGTGATTTATTTTCAAGGGCAGTTAATTGTCTAAAGTTGTGTAATTTGATCGTTAACGTTGTTAATGGCGATCATTTTGTGAATTCTATGTTAGATTATTCGGAAACTTTCAACATAATTTGTGGAAACTCTATTTATTGTTATGCTTGTACATTATTTGTGAAATAAAAGTTATTGTATTCTTAATTTGTTGTTGTTGTTTTGTGTCCCATAACAGCTCAACGGCATACGGCGATTTATTAAATACTCTGGGTTTCGTCCACTCGGAGTATTTAATAGAGTCTGTCGTAAGTCATTGGTCGTTTTTCATTTTAACTCCCGTGTTATTCGAGAGGCTACCCGAGAGTTACAACGAAAAACGACCATTGAAAAGACCACGAGTGACGTCACAACCACCTTTAACCAAAAAACGTAACCAAAAACTTTAACCGGACACACACACACGTAACGTAAGTAAGTACATACGTACGTACGCCAAAGTGCCGACTATATCGCGCTTTCCGCAAGCGGGCGCAACAAAAAGTAATTTGACCTTGGGCACAGGGGCCGCACGGGAGGGGGGTAGAATGAAAATATGGATGATGATAAACAGGCATGTGTAGGTTCAAGGTAATGGGCAAAGTAGGTGCATAGATATAGTACATGAAAAAACTTTAACCAAAAACTTTAACCAAAAACTTCAAAGTAATTTGACCTTGACATTGGGCACAGGGGCCGCACGGGTGGGGGTAGAATGAAAATATGGATGATGATAAACACCCATGTGAAGTTTCAAGGTAATGGGCAAAGCAGTTGCAGAGATATAGTATAACAAAAAACTTTAACCAAAAAACTTAACCAAAAACTTCAAAGTAATTTGACCTTGACATTGGGCACATGGGCAGCACGGGAGGGGGGTAGAATGAAAATATAGATGATGATAAACACCCATGTGAAGTTTCAAGGTAATGGGCAAAGCAGTTGCAGAGACATAGTATAACGAAAAACTTTAACAAAAAACTTTAACCAAAAAACTTAACCAAAAAACTTAACCGAAAACTTTAACCAAAAAAATTAACCAAAAAATTTAACCAAAAAACTTAACTAAAAACTTTAACCAAAAAACTTAACCAAACACTTTAACCGGACACACGTACGCCAAAGTGCCGACGACTATATCACGCTTTCCGCAAGCGGGCACGACAAAAATAATGTTCATCTAAATGTGCAGCTTTAACCCTTACAATGCATACACAATGAAATACAGTTTGTCATCTGCTGTTTATTTTTATTTTATATTTTCCATTTTTCTCATCAAAAACATGGTTTGATAGTACTTGTCAAACCATATTTCATTGAGAAAGGAGGCAAAATATAAAACAACAGCAGACGAGAATGTACGTTTGCCGCCTTCTAGCGGTTAAATCAATATCAACACTAAGCCTGTGGATAATTTATCAATTACAAAATCCCAATTCACAAATACTACTACCTCCATGATGGTATGAATCACAGCGTTATATTAATATCCGCATGGTTAATTATAGCTTGGCATGCTGTTGTAAATATCCAGAAAGCAGGCAATACAGCTCCTATCATGATATAATTCTGTGGCTAAGTGGGCGCCAATACACAACCTGTTTCTTATATATACTAAACATCTTGGCTGATTGCCAGTAGGGTATTTCACAATCAATGGAAATTCTCCCAGTTGAGAAGTCAAGGTTATTGTCGGACAAGGTCAAGTGCTAGAACTTAGCAATTATGTAGATGTATATGCTATCAATACCCTGTTTTTGGGTCAATAACTCATCTAGGTCACAATCTAGAACATGATGGAAATTTACAGCTATTAATGGAAATTTCCATTCATATCAATTTGTGTCGAGGTTACTCATCTGAATAGGTCACATTCTAGAACATTCTGATGGAAACTCACAGCCAATGGGATTTTCCGTTCATATCTAGGTCTACTTATCAGACAAGGCCACGATCTAGAACATTCAGTGAGCAATGGAAATTTCCTACCACATGTGTTTTGGGTGTTCAGTGGCAGTTTCCACCAGA
This sequence comes from Conchocele bisecta, assembly GCA_029237695.1. Taxonomy (NCBI): domain Eukaryota; kingdom Metazoa; phylum Mollusca; class Bivalvia; order Lucinida; family Thyasiridae; genus Conchocele; species Conchocele bisecta. The sequence continues at coordinate 126,669,008 of CM055267.1, read as the reverse complement.
CAGTGGGTAAATGGAGATTTTCCACTGACTGATTTCACTTTGGTTTACCAGAATAAGGGAGATGGGCGTATGATCGGTACATGGGTACGTTATGCGAGTCAAAAAGGTGCACAGGTCTGAAAATGGCGGCATCCAGTGGCAGCAGCACCAAGAGGTTGGTACATTTTGTATTTATTATCACACTTACATTAAACTTTGAGCAAATACACATAGGCGAGGGGGTGGCGGTATGTGTCCCCGATAAACGGCTACTAACGTCTTCACTGACGCATCATTAAGTAAAAAGTTAATTGACGGTACAATGAACGCCGGTGTGCAAACGAACGGGTTTCCGTGACATTTCCCACTCGGTTTTAACCACTTCTTATCAAAAATACGTGTTCCATTGCTTATTGTATGCCATATTGCCAACAAATATACATTATTTAACATATTTTTCGGGAAAACTATGCTCACATACCTCATACGCCCGAAAAAACTAGGTGTATGCACACGAAAGTGTCTGGGCCGTAATGTATACCTTCAGAATGGGACATGGGTCCTCGCGTTTGTGACTTTCAAATCGACGTGATGTAAATGTTGAAGCCGATGATATATTTACTTAATGTTAATTTATTGTCATTTATTTATTGTTTCATGTCGTATAATACACATTTGTGGTCAGAATTGTAAATTCATTAGCATAGCAGTTTCATTATGGTTTAATTTGTAATTGCTGGCTGGCTGCCGACTACTCTGTTCCACGTATTTAAATGTAAGTACTTTTTCATCAACAGTTAAAAAGTCAACCTCCCCATATATTTTTATTTTATGAAATTCCATCAAATATTTTTTTTTTATTTAGGATCAAAAAACGAAACATGGCTATAGAGCTAGTAAAACGATGCAGGTAAGAAAATCAGTTTGATTTTGCAAATCGGTTCACAAATGCCGAAATTGTATTAAAAAGTGTGATTATAGGCCCGTGTTAAAGTCATATATGAATTTCTTTCACAATAAAATCAATATTTAGTGGAATTTCATCAAACAAGAATTCCGCGGAATCAAATGTCTCGCCTTGTCCCGCCGCCTTGACACTGGCCCGAACATATTATACAATTATTGACTAGTGAGCCATAGAATATCAGATTATATTCTATGGCTCACTAGTCAATAATTGTTTTAGGATATGATAATAGTCAGTATATAGCACTTACGACCTTATGCTACTAGACAAAAATGGAAAAAGAATTTGAAAAAAAAACAAGAAACGAGGCAAAGCCACGAAGGCCAGATTTTTTCCAAGCATAGACACTTGGATAACATAATTATACCCACTTTTTGTAGACTAAATGGCCGTGGCCTGCATGTCGCGCCTTGGGGCGAGGCATGGACACTAAAAAAAGAGATATAGTAGATGGATAAACTTTAACCGGGCACACGGACGGACGGACGTATGCCAAAATGCCGACTATATCGCGCTTTCCGCAAGCGGGCGCGACAATGATGATAAACACCCATGTGAATTATCAAGGTAATGGGTGAAGCAGTTGCAGAGATATAGTACACAAACAAGAAACGAGGCAAAGCCACGAAGGCCAGGTTTTTCCAAGCATGGACACTTGGAAAACATAATCATACCCACATGTTGTAGACTAGATGGCCGTGGCCTGCATGTCGCGCCTTGGGGCGAGGCATGGACACTAAAAAAACTTTAACAAAAAAACTTTAACTGGACACACGAACGTACGGACGTACGGACGGACGTATGCGAAAATGCCGACGATATCGCGCTTTCCGCAAGCGGGTGCGACAATGATGATAAACACCCATGTGAAGTATGAAGGTAATTGGTGAAGCAGTTGCAGAGATATAGTACACAAAAAAAACTTTAACAAATAAATTCAAAGTAATTTGACCTTGACATTGCGCACAGGGCCCGCACGGTTGGGGGTTAGAATGAAAATATGGACGATGATAAACACCCATGTGAAGTTTCAAGGTAATGGGCGAAGCAGTTGCAGAGATATAGTATAACGAAAAAGTTTTAACCAAAAAATTTAACCAGACGTACGTTAAAAAGTTAACGTTGAAAATGGCTAAGTCAATTACGTAGAAATAATAGGTGAAGGTAAAAAAATGGTCACATGTTGGATAGTTGTATGTGGTAGGCACCCCTTGGTTATGAAGCTGTGAAAATTTGGTGGTCCTAGGTGGTACATTGTAACATTGTAAACGCGAAAACTCAACATTGAAAATGGCTAAGTCGACTGCGCGGAAAAAATGGGTCAAGCTAAAAACAAGAAACGAGGCAAAGCCACGAAGGCCAGGTTTTTTCCAAGCATAGACACTTGGATAACATAATTATACCCACTTTTTGTAGACTAGATGGCCGTGGCCTGCATGTCGCGCCTTGGGGCGAGGCATGGACACTAAAAAAATAGATATAGTAGATGGAAAAACTTAACCAAAAAACTTTAACCGGACACACGGACGAACGGACGGACGTATGTCAAAATGCCGACGATATCGCGCTTCCCGCAAGCATGTGCGACAATGATGATAAACACCCATGTGAAGTATCAAGTTATTGGGTGAAGCAGTTGCAGAGATATAGTACACGAAAAAACTTTAACAAAAAAATTTCAAAGTAATTTGACCTTGACATTGGGCACAGGATCGCGCTTTCCGCAAGCAGGTGCGACAATGATGATAAACACCCATGTGAAGTATGAAGGTATTGGGTGAAGCAGTTGCGGAGATATAGTACACGAAAAAACTTTAACAAAAAAATTCAAAGTAATTTGACCTTGACATTGGGCACAGGGGCCGCACGGTTGGGGGATAGAATGAAAATATGGATGATGATAAATGGATGATGACTAAAAGAAATGGACTTAAACACGAAAACTTAACATTGTAAACGCGAAAACTTAACATTGAAAATGGCTAAGTTGACTGCGCGGAAAAAATGGGTGAAGTTAAAAAAAAAAGTAACATGTTGGATAGTGATATGTGGTGGGCACCCCTTGATTATGAAGCTGTGAAAGTTTGGTGGTCCTAGGTGGTACAGTACCAAAGAAATGGACTTAAACACGAAAACTTTACATTGATTGTGGACACCGCCCGCCCGCCCGCCCGCGCCCGCCGCCCGCCCGCCCGCCCGGCTTTCGCCAATCCAATAGCCTGGATTATTTTTCAAAAAACCTGGCTAAAAAAGTAACATGTTGGATAGTGATATGTGGTGGGCACCCCTTGATTATGAAGCTGTGAAAGTTTGGTGGTCCTAGTTGGTACAGTAACAAAGAAATGGACTCAAACACGAAAACTTAACATTGATTGTGGACGCCGCCCCGAACCCGCCGCCCTCCCGCCCCGCCCGCATTTTCCGCCCACCCTCCCGGCTTTCGCCAATCCAATAGCCTGGATTATTTTCTCAAAAAACCTGGCTAAAAAATCAAAGTAATTTGACCTTCACATTGGGCACAGGGGCCGCACGGTTGTGGGGTAGAATGAAAATATGGATGATGATAAACACCCATGTAAAGTTTGAAGGTAATGGGCGAAGCAGTTGCAGAGATATAGTATAACGAAAAACTTTAACCAAAAAACTTTAACCAGACGTACGTTAAAAAGTTACATGTTGGATACATGTTGTATGTGGTGGGCACCCCTTGGTTATGAAGCTGTGAAAGTTTGGTGGGCCTAGGTGGTAGAGTACCAAAGAAATGGACTGAAACATGAAAACTTAACATTGTAAACGCGAAAAGTTAACATTGTCTGCGCGGAAAAAATGGGTCATGTTCAAAAAGGTAACATGTTGGATAGTGATATGTGGTGGGCACCCCTTGGTTATGAAGCTGTGAAAGTTTGTTGGTCCTATGTTTCGAACGCACCAAGTCTGTGACATTGACCCTGGGCTTAGCGGGGGCGAGACGAATGTGGATTTGTCACAGGGCGGTAGAGGACCATTGGAGCAATGCGTGTGTGAAATGTGAAGCAGATCCGAGAAGGAAACAGATTATAAGCCATTTACCCGAGCGTTAAGGTTTTGGGACGGACGTACGTACGGACGCCAGTAACACTATATGCCCCCTCACCATATGGTGGGTGGGGTGGCATAATAAACGATGCAATTTGTGTTTCTCGAGTGTTGGGTTCCATATGGTGAAGAGGAAATACGATCGATTAAACACCGTGAAAATCTTGTTGGAACGTAAATGCCAATTGTCACGTACGATATTTCAGTTTACCGATGTTACGTCAGCTGTTATTCTAAGTATGTATGGTCGCTCGTTAGGGGCATTTCTTTACTTCTTTTACTTCTTTTAAAAGTGATGGGTTAGTGTGTACAAAGTAGTAACACAGTGGTTCGTGGCATTTTTGCTGAGTCATTGTGTGCATTTTTGCTGAGTCGTTGTGTCGATGTACAAAGTAATAACAGTGATTCGTCGCATTTTGCCGAGTAATTTTGTCGCAAAACGCCGCAATTATTTCGCCGCGAAAACGAAGAGGAACAGCACGGATGCACCGCGCAAACTTTGCGGCGTTTTTTCCTTATGCCGTAATTGGCCAAGGGAAGTTTTGCGAGAGATTGCGGCAATTTTCCGCGCTAAAGTTAAATTGGTTGCGGCAATAACAAAAAATATGCGGGTTTCTCGGTGCCTGTACTGTATGTCAGTTTCTGATGGATGTCAGTGGAGTGAGTGAGTGAATAGGGTTTAACGTCCGCTTTTCTGACATAGAGGTACAAGCCTCAGGGAGTCTACACGCAGACGGGTCAACGGGGTCGTGTCCCGTATCCACCTGTCCGAGGGGGGTAAATCCCAACTTCAGAACTCAATATTTACAATCAAAATATATATTCAGTCCTGAAATTAGAACAACCTGATCTGGTGCCAGGCCCTCGCCACACCAGCATCATTTATCCCATCCCTAAAAGTCATAGGATTAGCGCTAATCTTACTTTTATATATGGGGCATAGCCTGACTCAACTCTCACATACAAGAAAGCCAAAATGTACATGAGGGCCAAATCCGGTATAGTGGGTTCTGGAAAGTATGAACCCAATCGTTAAGCCAGTTTAGTCGCCTTTTACGACAAGCAATGGCTACTGCAGCACTATTCTCAGGATCAGTTGATCCCGCCCCGGTGCCTGCACGGGGCGGATGTCAGTGGAAAACAATATGCATTTACAGTTGACCTTGAGCAGAAGGGCTGTATGAGTGGGCTATAGAATGAAATTCTGGATGACAAATAAGCATATGAATTTTCAAGCCAATCTGACCTACGGAAACTATACAGTAGGTGACCAAAATCTTTTACCGGTAATGCAGGTGATAAAAAACTTTAATACAAATAGCCGAAAACTTTAACGCAAATCTCAAACAGACAAACCAATGGGGTGGCAACTATATGCACCTGTAAATTTGTTTGAGGTACATAATAAAACAGTCACGTTCCGACGATTTCTTTACTACGTATTGTAATTTTAATGATCAGTGTAGCCCCAGATCAGCATGTTTCGCAGTATAAATTGTGTCTGAATATATACTGTTATTACGGTAATCAAAGACAATATTTACATGAAATTTGCATGCAATATTTGCATATGCTGTCAATTGTTGATTAACACATTATATCCACTCACTACGTAAAAATTCTTGAATAAATATCCAACAATGAGGCTGTCAAATTATAGTATTCCAGGAGTCTTTTGCAGATGTTCTATTATACAGCACACACATGCACAGTCAGTAGTAAACTGCAATCCACCTTGAACAGAATGCAACTGCCCTTAGCTGTCATAGCTTGAGAAAACTCCAATTCAGTGAATTCCATCCAATTTTGGTAGCAGATATCATGGATATCTTCCAATATTATGAGAAATGAATTTGGACAGCAATCGGGGAGCCTAATCTGTTAATATCACGAAAGTCCATTATTGCTAAACATGTAACATGGTGTTCAGTGGCCAGTTCAGATTTTGACCCGTGGGGACATGTTAGCACAAGACAGCAGCAAGATAGAATATGGAGATGAATATTCTGTTACAATAATCAGGAACATTGTTCCACTTATGAAATACTAAATGAGCCGTTTGTTATTAAGTTGCGCGAACGCAATGGTTGATTTGGGTCTACACTGGTCACAAACAAATAAGCATCATTTTCTTTATGCAATGGTCATCTGACCAGCCCAGGTAAATCTACGAACAGAACAGCTCAAATTAAACTCCCAAGCTAATATCAATTGCTAATTTTCACATTGCAATATTTTTGTGTGGTGACATTTGGCATTTAATAGTAATTCTAACCTAATCCCCTCAAAATCCATTGTGATTGGACAATTATAATATAACTCATTGTACTGAGTGTAGGTTCTGGGTCTCAGAAATGTACAATTGTTGTGTAATAACTTTCCTGCTGGCTCAATTTTTACATTACACACTCATGCACTTGATGTAGAGAATCGGACAAAAACTGTGGAAGTAGTTCGCCGGACAAGAATTTTTTTCAATGCGGATGGATCAGTGGAACAGAGAAGATTACTACGTTATGCACGAAGGCCAGGTTTTTTCCAAGCATGGACACTTGGATAACATAATTATACCCACTTTTTGTAGACTAGATGGCCGTGGCCTGCATGTCGCGCCTTGGGGCGAGGCATGGACACTAAAAAAATAGATATAGTAGATGGAAAAACTTTAACGAAAAAACTTTAACCGGACACACGGACGTACGGACGTATGCCAAAATGCCGACGATATCGCGCTTTCCGCAAGCGGGGACGTTGCGACAATGATGATAAAACACCCATGTGAAGTATCAAGGTAATGGGTGAAGCAGTTGCAGAGATATAGTACACGAAAAAACTTTTAACAAATAAATTCAAAGTAATTTGACCTTGACATTGCGCACAGGGGCCGCACGGTTGGGGGTTAGTGTGAAAATATGGACGATGATAAACACCCATGTGAAGTTTCAAGGTAATGGGCGAAGCAGTTGCAAAGATATAGTATAACAAAAAAGTTTTAACCAAAAAATTTAACCAGACGTACGTTAAAAAGTTAATGTTGAAAATGGCTAAGTCAATTACGTAGAAATAATAGGTGAAGGTAAAAAAATGGTCACATGTTGGATAGTTGTATGTGGTAGGCACCCCTTGGTTATGAAGCTGTGAAAGTTTGGTGGTCCTAGGTGGTACAGTACCAAAGAAATGGACTTAAACACGAAAACTTAACATTGTAAACGCGAAAAGTTAACATTGAAAATGGCTAAGTTGACTGCGCGGAAAAAATGGGTCAAGTTAAAAAAAAGAGTAACATGTTGGATAGTGATATGTGGTGGGTACCCCTTGATTATGAAGCTGTGAAAGTAGTTTGGTGGTCCTAGGTGGTACAGTACCAAAGAAATGGACTTAAACACGAAAACTTAACATTGAAAACGCGAAAACTTAACATTGAAAATGGCTAAGTCGATTGTGCAGAAAAAATGGGTCAAGTTAAAAAAAAAGTAACATGTTGGATAGTGATATGTGGTGGGCACCCCTTGATTATGAAGCTGTGAAAGTTTTGGTGGTCCTAGGTGGTACGTACCAAAGAAATGGACTTAAACACGAAAACTTAACATTGAAAACGCGAAAACTTAACATTGAAAATGGCTAAGTGGATAGCGCGGAAAAAATGGGTCAAGTTAAAAAAAAAGTAACATGTTGGATAGTGATATGTGGTGGGCACCCCTTGATTATGAAGCTGTGAAAGTTTGGTGGTCCTAGGTGGTACAGTAACAAAGAAATGGACTCAAACACGAAAACTTAACATTGATTGTGGACGCCGCCTGCCGCCCAAAACCCGCCCGCCCGCCTTTCGCCAATCCAATAGCCTGGATTTTTTTCTCAAAAAACTTGGCTAAAAAGGGCATAATTTCGAATGGATCAGTGGGAGATTACTACGTTACACTCCTGCACTTGATGGTTGGGATGTATACTAGGCCAGGGAATATAGATTTGACCCGAAAGTCTCTGCAACACAAATGCCATTATTGCCAATAATTCGAGAAACATATGCTGATCAGCAGAAAAAAATCGCCTAAAATCGGAGGGTAGGAAAGCTGTCATTTTGGGGAAAAATCGCAAAAAATTAAAAAATAAATATGGAGATGAAACGTGTGGTGATATTATCAAACAAACTTAATAAAACATTTATTTATATAGTGCTTATAGAAAAAAAATTGATTTGAGCATACTGGGTAACATATTTGGGTTAAAACTATCAAATTACATGTAGTTCATAAATTGTAGTAATTTTGAAAAAATTATTTCGGCCAACTTAATACCGAAAATTGGATAACATGTTGATAAATAGCTAGTATCATTCACATGAAAAAAAATCGAAGACATCTGGAAACGAGAAAGTGGTATTTAAAATTGGTAAATAAGTACCTAATTTAAAACAAGAGGGCCATGATGGCCCTAATTTGCTCACCTGACTCCATGAACACCAGAGGAGTTCATATGTGTTTTAAAAAAATAGTGCTATTTTTAGATTGCGGTCATCTTGGATTAAGCGATGACTCTCATTTTAACAAATCTGAAAATGCTTCTTAACTTACTATGAAGTTTGGCCAGCATCGGCCATGTGGTTCCTGAGAAAAAGACGTTCAAAATCTCGAATAAATGGACCTTTTGGAGGCCATCATGGATGACATAATCATCCAATTCCGACAAATATTGCACCAGAACAATCGCCTCATCGATACCTTCAATTTGATATATGACATGAGCATATTTGGTCATATTTGGACCCCAGGGTCAAAAATAAAATTTGACCCCACGGGCCACGCCCATTTTTGACCCCGGGTCACCATTTTAACACCTTTGAAAGAACATTCTACGTCGATCATTCCTACCAAGTTTAGTAGAAATCCGGCTGGCGGTTCATGAGATTTTTAAAAAAATTGTGTTATTTTTAGACGGCGGCAATCTTGGATTAGCGATGACCTCAGTTTTAACAAATCTGAAAAGGCTTCACCCATGGACCATAACTGTGAAGTTTGGCCACCATGGGCCAAGCGGTTCGTGTTTAGAAGAATTTTGAAATATCTAATAAAAGAACGACCTTTTGACCTTTCGGTGGCCATCTTGGATGACATGACCATCCAATTTCGACAAAAAATGTACCAGACTAATCGCCTCTTTGATACCTTCGATTTGATATAGACATGACCATATTCGGTCAAAAATAAAATTTGACCCCAATTTGACCCTACGGGCCACGCCCATTTTTGACCCCGGGGTCACCATTTTAACAACTTTGAAAGAGCATTGTACATCGATCATTCCTACCAAGTTTTGTCGAAATCCAGTTGGCTGTTCTTGAGAAGAAAATTTTGTGCTATTTTTAGATGGTGGCCATCTTGGATTACGTGATGACGTCATTTTACCAATTTTGTAATCCATCTACCTATCCAGCGCACCGGAGACCTATTAATGCATCATTCAGCACATGATACACGACTATAAATTTAATGTGACATATCAGTCAGACGGCAGCTGATGTACTTAGCAGGTGTCCAATGACTGCAACATATCTAGCCTGACAGAGGAATACATAAATTATGTAGCTGTTCCAAAGGTGATGACATTGAATGAAATTGAAACCAGCTCAGCCCAAGATAGGCTGACACAGAAATTAGTCTACTCGCTGAAACAAAACAGATGGACAAAATCAGGAGAAATGTATGCTCTGAACAGTGAACAACAATATGTTGTACTTCGCGGCAATAGGCTTGTTATACCCGAGTCGCTTCGTCCAAGAGTGCTACAACTCGCCATGAAAATCACCATGGTGTGGTGAAAACAAAACAATTGTTGCATGAAAAGGTATACTGGCCAGGTATGGACAGAGACGTGGAACACTTAATTAAGACAAGTTATCAAATTCGCCAGCTCCACCTACAGTGCAACCCACTGAACTACCAACAGGTGCATTCAAATATGTAGCCATGGACATGACGGGACCGTTGCCGACGGGAGAATCCATACTGGTCGTCATCGACTACTATTCTCATTTTCCCGAAATTGAGATTGTGAAATCTACAACATCAAACGCCATCATTCAACGATTAATGAGAATATTTCCCACACCAGACCTTATTAAGGGTTAACCATCATGTGTGGCACAGCCGTATTATAATTAACATTGGGGTTTGGGTTACCAGTACAAGTTCATAAATTAGTGGAATATCTTGACCTTTACAGGGATGTTGAGCTGAGATAATTACAACTGATTTCATGGAGTACTTCCAAGTGATAAGTGATGTCAATGATGTCTTGTATTTCATAGTAAAACTTTCATTCACGAAATAGGAATCCCTTAGGCCAACATTAAAAATGTATTTGTTTCCCCTCCCGCTACCCGGGTCATATAGGTGTGGGTAGGTTGGTAGGGAAAATATTTTTTTTATTCTATTAACTAATATTCTATTTTATGTTATTATTTTGTTGTGATAGATAATTACACCTTATAGCATTTCTATTTGCCAAAACTCTGTATTATTAAAGGTTACAGATGGGATCTATGTATTATCACGAGCAAATATACTGACCAATTTGGTCATGAGTGGGTAATTGAAAAGAAATAAAATATTTTCCCTATCCAACGACCCAAAATTTATTTTATTTCTGATAATTTTGGTGGGTAGGTAGCGGGAGGGGAAACAATTAAAATATTATGTTTGGCCTTATCTGCAAAACAAAGAAGGGATGTAATGTATATGGGCTTGTCTGCAGCTGACTGGCTCATAGTGAGACTGACTCTTAGCTCATGAATATTAGGCCCCACCCAATTGAGTGCATATACTGTAACATGTAGTTATATTGATAGAATAGATTATGTAACCATATGAGTATCTTGTATGAATAAGTTTAACGCCCAAAGAACGTGATAACAATCACAAGAGAACACAACATTACAGGTCGTATGTGAAACAAAGTAACATCCCTAGACAGAGATTGTGGGCAAATATTATTAAAATTGGTGAAGTAGTTGAGGAGTAATTGAGAAAAGAAAAACTTAAACGCATTTGCCTTACAAACAAGGTGAACATAAGTCCCCAGTGACCTTGACTGTGGGTGTTCTGGCGTGGGTCACAGGCCCGTATGCAGGAATTATTTTAGGGGGGTGTGTTATCGACAGTGCTAAACATTGTTTTTGCACACCCACGGACAGACCTCGGCAGATTAACCCTTTCACCCCTAAGTAACTGGAATGGATTTTGATTTGTTAATTTTGCGACCAATTTAAATCATCACAAACTGATTTTCAGACCAGTCCATTTATGAACATGGGGTGTTTTTCTTCTCAAAATTATGAAAATTAATTGCAAAAAGTGCAGATCCTGATGAGACAGCTCGTTAAGAGCCGGCTCATCTGGATCTACACTGTTTGCCAATACCACTAAGCAGGCCTGCCGGTTAAGATTGAAAGGGTTAAGAGGGGTGCGTACGCACACGTCGCACCCCCTCTGCGTACGGGCCTGGGTCATATGTGAAACAAAGGACCATCCCTGGACAGAGTGGACATAGTGGGAAAATATTATTGAAACTGGTGAAGGAGTTATTGAAAACTTAAACACATTTGCGTTACGGGCGCACACACGGGCAGGGGTAAAACATAATGACACCCCCCCCCCCCACCCCCCTCCCCAATAAATTGGTGAAGGCATAAAATGGCCTCCAAGGGCAGATAAGTCATCAGAAAAATTTTAAAAGCAATAGACGTCTTTGTCTTGCCCTGGTAAACATGCATACCGAATTTGGTTACGATCGGTCAAGTAGAACTGGAGTCATTGCATGGACAAGGATACAGAGTGCGAAAATGGCCACCAACAAGATAAGTCATCAGTTGTTTGTTTATTTGTTGGGGTTTAACGGCCTATCAACAGCTACGGTCATTTAAGGCCGGGTCAATGGGTTTAGTACTAAATAACATATATTACCTGTACAAGTACATGTACATGTTCAAGTACATGTACAAAAGGGGGGGAAATCCGAAAATCAGAACTGAATATGTACAATAAAACCAGATGGCCGCGGCCCGCATGTCGAGCCCGCCGAGGCATTTGATGGTCTCAGAGTGTATTTATTTGAAGATTTAATTAAGGTTTGTGGAGATATACGGTAAGGTATGTAAAACCTTTAACGGAAATTTTAACGTAATTTGACCTCGATCTTGGGCATGTGGGCCGCATGGGTGGGCTATAGAATGAAAATATGGATGATAATAAAGAATTATTTGAAGTTTGAAGTAAATCGGTGTAAGTGTTGTGGAGATATAAGGTATGTAAAAACTTTAACACAGATTTCAAAGTTAGCTGACCTTAACCATGGGCATGTGGACCACATGGGCAGGCTATAGAATGAAAATATGGATGATGAATAAGATGTATTGGATGTTGGAAGTAAATCAGAGTAAGTGTTGTGGAGATATGAGGTATGTAAAAAGTTTAATACAAATTTCAAAGTCATTTGACCTTGGGCATGTGGACCACATGGGCAGGCTATGGAATGAAAATATGAATGATGAAAAGGAAGTTTTGGAAGTAAATTGGAGTACGGTAACAATTGTGGAGATACATGTACAAGGTATGTAAAAACTTTAACGCAGATTTTATAATAACGCCAACTTCCAAGTCATTTGGCCTTGACCATACGAATATATGGATGATGCCCAATTAGCATACAAAATTTCAAGCAAATCTGACTTTAATACGGTTACAGAGATAGTAGGTATGTGAAAACTTTAACGCAAATTTTTACAGGAACTTTAACGCCAAGTTATTTGACCTTGACCTTGGGTCACAGGGGCCGCATGAGTGGGACACAGAATGAATATATGGATGATGACAACAAAATTAACGCAAACTTCCAAGTCATTTGACCTTGACTTTGGGCACAGGGGCCACATGAGTGGGACCACAGAATGAATATATGGATGATGACAAATAAGCATACACAGTTTCAAGCAAATCCGACTAACGGTTACAGAGATAGTAGGTATCTGAAAACTCTACCGCAAATTTTGACAAAAATTAAACGCAAACTTCTAAGTCATTTGACCTTGATCTTGGGCACAGGGGCAGCATGAGTGGGATACAGCATGAATATATGGATGCTGACTAATAAGCATATGAAGTTTCAAGTCAATGTGACTTAGGACTGCAGAGATATAACAAGAATTCCGCCACGGAAGCGGTGTCGCGCCTGCCGAGGCATTTGACCGTGAACATTACAAGTAAATAAATTACCTTGACCTTCAGAATTTGGATGTGGGGGTGTGCATAATGAAGCATCATCCGTAGACAAACATTGATGTGAAATATTATCAATGTCTGGAAAGGGGTTAAAGAGATATGGTGAAAAAACAATAACTTTAACGCATTTCTGTTACAATTCCGGTGAACATTACAAGTAAATAAATGACCTTGACCTTGATAATTTGGATGTGGGGGTGTGCGTAATGAAGCATCATCCCTAAACAAACATTGATGTGAAATATTATCAATGTCTGGCAAGGGGTTAGAGATATTGTGAAAAAACAATAACTTTTAACACATTTCTGTTACAAAACCGGTGAACATTACCAGGAAATAAATGACCTTGACCTTCAAAATTTGGATGTGGGGGTGTGCGTAATGAAGCATCATCCCTAGACAAACATTGATGTGAAATATTATCAATGTCTGGCAAGGGGTTAAAGAGATATTGTGAAAAAACAATAACGCATTTGCCTTACAAAAAAAAACGGACGACGGAAAAAGCGCCGACTATAGGCGCGACAAAAACTTGGGGTAAATGTCTTATAACATCCGTTTCCTTTCATAGAACGCCTTGATATTTCATACATGCATTCCTCAGATGACCATCTATCATGCTGTAGCAAATCCACAACCCACCACCCAACCCTTACCCCAAGGTCACAAACTTAGCATGTTCATGAACATAAAGTTGGGGTAAATGTTGTGTAACTTCCGTTTCTTTACAGGGAACGCTTTGATATTTCATACATGCATTCATCTGATGATCCTCTATTGTGCTACAGCAAATCCATGACCCACCCCCCCCCCACCCCCCCCCACCCCTTTCCCCAAGGTCAGGGTCACAAACTTAGCACATTCATACATGCATTCCTCATGTGAATAGCTATCATGCTGTAGAAAATCACCAACTTAAATTTTGTTTTACTTGTTTTCAGGGAGCGCATTGATATTTCATACATGCATTCATCTATATTATGCTATAGCAAACCCATGACCCACCTTGCACCACTGACCCCAATGTCAAGGTCCACCGCACACCCCTTAACCCAAGGTCAAGTTATATAATATTCATGTTTTTTTATGCAACTGTGCCAAGTTTGAGTGAAGGCTGCCAACAGGTGAGCTTCGTTGTCTTCTGACAACTCTTGTTCAATAAATCATGAACTGCTTCACTGATTTTGGTAATATTTGGCCACAGTTTTTGTCTTGGGATGCTGATTCGTTTTGCATATGTTGTTTGTTTGTTTATTGGTGTTTAACGGCCTATCAACAGCTAAGGTCATGTAAGGCCGGGCAAACAGGTTCGATCCCGTTTTAACCTGCTGCATTGGGGGGAAAATTCCAGAATCAGAACTGAATATTTACATCGAGAAACAATATATTCAGCCCTGAAATTAGAATAACCGGACCTGATGGCAGGTCCATACCACACCAAAGTCACTTGGCCCCTTCCCCTAAAATAGGTTTACGAATAATCGTAATACTCACATAAGGGATATAACCAGATTCAACTGTCACATACAAAATGCCAAAGACGTATGTGAGGGCCAAACCAGGTCTCCAGTCGGGATTCCGGTAAGGATGAACCCCGATCGTTAAATTACCCATCGCGTGCTCCCACCTGCCACCCACTGTTTTGCATTTGACCCACATCCGACCACCCAATGTCAACGTCACTGAGGACTTATATACACCTTGTTGTAAGCCAAATACGTGAGTTTTTTGTTTGTTTATTCAATAACGTATGAACCGCTTCACCAATTTTGATAATATTTGACCAAGATGTGTGTTTAGCGATTCTGCATACGACCCACGTCCGATCGCCCAAGGTCAAGGTCGCTGCGGACTTATGTTTTCTTTTCTTTTTTATACGCCTGTTTGTATTCACCCGAGTCTCGTACGGGCGTCTGGCGGGCAGGCGGGCGCAGCTTGTGCACGCAATAACTAGAGTTCTACTTGACATATCATAGCCAAAAATTTCCGATGAGTTATCTCGCCTTGGTGGCCCATTTTTTAGCTCGCCTGCACGAAGAGCTTATGGCATACCCCCAGCGTAGTCGGAGTCCACAAACTTAACATTGGGGTAAATGTCTTATAACTTCTGTTTCCTTTCATGGATCACCTTGTTATTTCATACATGCATTCCTCCGATGACCCTCTATCATGCTGTAGCAAATGCATGACCCACCACCCAACCCTTTCCCCAAGGTCAAGGTCACAAACTTAGCACATTCATAAACTTAACGTTGGGGTAAATGTCTTATAACATCTGTTTCCTTTCATGGAACGCCTTGATATTTCATACTTGCATTCATCTGATTATACCCTATCGTGCTATCGCAAATCCATGACCCACCTCCCACCCCTTTCCCCAAGGTCACAAACATAGCACATTCATAAACTTAACGTTGGGCTAAATGTCTTATAACATCTGTTTCCTTTCATGGAATGCTTTGATATTTCATACATGCATTCTTCAGATGACCCTCTACGTTGGGGTAAATGTCTTATAACATCTGTTTCCTTTCATGGAACGCCTTGATATTGCATACATGCATTCCTCAGATGACCCTCTATCATGTTGTAGCAAATCCACAATCCACCACCGAACCCTTACCCCAAGGTCACAAACTTAGCATGTTCATAAACTTAACGTTGGGGTAAATGTTGTGTAACTTCTGTTTCTTTACAGGGAACGCTTTGATATTTCATACATGCATTCATCTGATGATCCTCTATTGTGCTACAGCAAATCCATGACCCACCCCCCACCCCTTTCCCCAAGGTCACAAACATAGGACATTCATAAACTTAACGTTGGGGTAAATGTCTTATACAACATCTGTTTCCTTTCATGGAACGCCTTGATATTTCATACATGCATTCATCTGATGATACTCTATCGTGCTATAGCAAATCCATGACCCACCACCTAACCCCATACCCCAGGGTCAAGGTCACAAACTTAGCACATTCATAAACTTAACGTTGGGGTAAATTTCTTTTAACATCTGTTTCCTTTCATGGAACGCCTTGGTATTTCATACATGCATTCCTCAGATGACTCTATCATGCTGTAGCACATCCACGACCCACCACCCAACCCTTACCCCAAGGTCAAGGTCACAAACTTAGCATGTTCATAAACTTAACGTTGGGGTAAATGTCTTATAACATCTGTTTCCTTTCATGGAACGCCTTGATATTTCATACTTGCATTCATCTGATTATACCCTATCGTGCTATCGCAAATCCATGACCCACCCCCCCCCACCCCTTTCCCCAAGGTAACAAACATAGCACATTCATAAACTTAACGTTGGGCTAAATGTCTTATAACATCTGTTTCCTTTCATGGAATTCTTTGATATTTCATACATGCATTCTTCAGATGACCCTCTACGTTGGGGTAAATGTCTTATAACATCTGTTTCCTTTCATGGAATGCCTTGGATTTGCTGTAGCACAATAGAGGATCATCAGATGAATGCATGTATGAAATATCAAAGCGTTCCCTGTAACGAAACAGAAGTTACACAACATTTACCCCAATGTTAAGTTCATGAAAATGCCAAGTTTGTGACCTTGTCCTTTGGGTAAGCGTTGGGTGGTGGGTTGTGGATTTGCTACAGCATGATAGAGGGTCATCTGAGGAATGCATGTATGAAATATCAAGGCGTTCCATGAAAGGAAACAGATGTTACAAGACATTTACCCCAACGTTCAGTTTATTAATGTGCTAAGTTTGTGACCTTGACCCTGGGGTAAGGGGTGGGCGGTGGGTCATGGATTTGCTATAGCACGATAGAGTATCATCAGATGAATGAATGCATGTATAAAATATCAAGGCGTTCCATGAAAGGAAACAGATGTTATAAGACATTTACAAAAACTTTAACGCAAATTTCAAAGTAATTTGACCTTGGGCAAGGGGGTTGAATGGGTGGGCTATAGAATGAAAATATGGATGGTGATAAAGAAGTATTGAAGTTATTGGGTAGTTCTAACACTTTAACGCAAGTTTCTAAGTAATTTGACCTGACATTGGGCATGGGGGCCACATGGCTGGGCGATTGGATGAAAATATGGATGATGATGAGGTTGATGAGGTATGTGAAGTTTCAAGTCAAACAGACTTCGGGTTGTGGAGATATTAGATACTGAAAAACAAAAAAGAAATCGCATTTCTAAGCAATTTGACCTAGAACTTGGGCATCGGGTCTGCATGGGTGGGCTATAGAATTAAAATATGGATGATGATAATGAGGTATGTGAAGTTTCAAGTCAGTCAGACTTGGGGGAAAAATGGAGATATTTGGTACTGTAAAAAACTTTTAACACAAATGCCGGACGCACGTCAAAAGCAAGCGGGCGTGATAAAAACATGCAGGGAGTCGATGTTCATAATTTGCTATATTGTTATGGACAATTCTACAGTATGACACAAAAATATTATCATAAACTTACCTTATAAAGTGTGTATTAGCAAAATTCTTAGGTCACTTCCCACGAAGTAGAAAGTTACACAAAGAATGCTTCAAACGCACATTTGGAAAGACTAACTCTGTCATAGCTCTTATGTAATGAAATGTAATTAGAGTTATGTACTCATAAATAACACAAATTAACTTCAATAAATGTTCTACTATTTCTAAGACAGTGGGAGTGGAAGTATATCACTTCAACAGGGGTGTAAAATTCCACTCGACCGCTCGCCATGGCGACTTGGTCATCGTCTCGGTCGAGTAGCTTTGTGTAGACGGTCGTCCGACGGGTTGAGTGAATTTTGGATCATCCATGATTGATCGTGAATAAAAAATATATATAGTTATGCACCGTTCTCCGTTTATTAAACCCGTTTATTGATCAAATACCATTGATCATTTCATAAACGCTTTGAATTGAATAAAAGCGTTTGCGACAACCGGAACAATTTTAATTATGGACGAGTTTAAATCACGGCTCAAGCGGCGTGAATTGAAATTTTATCAATACTTTTACCTATTTACAATATAAATGGGAAATACGCAAATTCTCCGTCACATAATTATATCTGGCAAGACATCGCAGCCACGGTTTCATCTTCACTTAAGTTAGTGCAGCGAGTTATCGCGCAAGTGACTCGATTTATGGGATGGTCGCCGGGCCTAGGCTGCCTGTCGTCCGCAATTTAAACTTGCCCATAATTAATTTATGACATTCTGTAACGTCAATGTTCGCTTCCGGTGTAAACACGCAATATTGCTAGCAGACAGCCAGAGTTAGCACATGCGAAAATATAATTTTCTCCAAACTACACAGCATTCCGATGAGACGGATCGCTTGATTTTCTTTAGAAAATGATTTTCATCAGTCCAATTATAACAAGAGTTGTCAGAAGACAACGAAGCTTGCCTGTTGGCAGCCTTCACTCAAACGTGGCACAGTTGCATAAAAAACATGAATATTATATATAATTGACCTTGGGTTAAGGGGCATGCGGTGGACCTTGACATTGGGGTCAGAGGAGCAAGGTGGGTCGTGGGTTTACTATAGCATAATATAGCATATTAAGATGAATGCATGTATGAAATATCAATGCGCTCCCTGAAAACAGAAGTAAAACAAAATTTAACCCAACGTTAACCCTTACAGAAATGAAAACCTTGCCGCAAGGTTGCGGCAACCTGATCAGTGTGCCAGAAGACTGTGCCGCAAGGTTGCAGATACGTGCCGCTAGCGGCAACCTTTTTTCTGCCCAGTCTCACATTGCCACAAGTGTGCCACAAAATAGTACTATGTGCCAGAACATTGCCACAACGGGTACTTTATACAAAATGTGCATCATAAGCGTGCCAGAACCATGCCACAAACAAACCTTTGTGCGAGATTTAAATAGCAGGTTGCCACAAAGTTGCCACAACTTGTACTTTGCAAGATGACCCATGATAAGCGTGCCAGAACATTGCCACAAATGAAACTTGTTGCCAGATTGAAAATAGCAGGTTGCCACAAAGTTGCCACAACCGTTACTTTGCAAAAATAGCACATCATAAGCGTGCCATAACATTGCCACTAAAGAAACTTTGTGTGAGATTGAAATAGCAGATTGCACAAGGTTGTCTGAAATGGCTAACTTGTTTAATCGGAAAAAGTATAAACATAAACATAGTTTATTGCAAATAAGACTTAATACATACAATGGGCTTTGGCTACAAGTTCTTACAAAACGTATATATCACTCATTTGAAACCGTTTCGTTTTGGGCTTGAACATTATTAATTGTTCAATGGGGGTGGGGGGGGTGGGGGGGGAGTGTTGTTACCGCTCATTTGAACCTTCTCGTTTGAACATTATTAATTGTTCAATGGGGGGGGGGGGGGGGGAGGCCTTGAAAATTTAATGAAAATCGTTTGGAAAAGGTGGGGGCTTATATTTTTCTAAGGTGAGTTAACAAAATTTATCCAGCCCCATTCCCACCCCAACCCCCACCCCCTGGGTCATAAATAATGACCAGACCCTTGGATTGGTATTATACTTGCTTGTTCAAAATATGAAGCATAAGAACATAATAATGACTAATGGATTGCCAATGGTGTTGCATGTATGTTCAACAGCAAAATTTGTGGGGTGGGCGAGAGCTTCCTTGTATATTTAACAATGAAAATACAAACTTTCCTTCACTGGGAAACCAATTTGTTCGAATTATTTTGCTACTGGCGTTTTCATGTTGGACAAGAAAATAGTCATGTGTATGAATGTAATAACGAGATGGTGCCTAAAAAGGAGTATTATTATAAACACAAAATCATTTAAATTTGTTAACAATTATATTTCTACAGCTTTTAAACGAGTACTAATGTACATACTATTAAGATTATATAGTATTATTCCTTCTTTATCCGTTTATTATAAAGTTATTTTCAAAAATAAATGTTCCACTATAATAAGTCCATTAGTAAACAATAGTTATCTCCCCAAGTCAGAACAAGACTACTGTCACATACGCACATTTTGGTCTAGAAAGTTCGTTTTTAGTGCAAATTTGTATAACTTCGAACTCCTTGTTTGGTATGTAGCACCAGACGAAGACAAAATCAAACAATTTTATAGGAATGACACTGAATATAAGACAGTAATCTGTGCTGGGCTAATGTTAAACCGGCGATATGTTTTTTATGCAGTCATGCTGTCAACGCGAATGGTGAGACATGATGGTTCACAACAGAAATCTATAGGGTGTATGAAAGTTACAGAAATAATTCATAAACCGCTTAAAACCAGTGAAATAAAGAAAATAATTTGAAATAGCTGGAAATTAATCAAATTGTCTTAGTTTTCTGAAAATACAGAATGGCCTTGCCCAATGTGTTACTCGCCAAATCGGACCAGTGAAAATCCTCTCGCCAACATGAAAATTGAATCGCCATGGCGAGCGGGGCGAGTGAATTTTTAAGCCATGTTACACATTACAAAATTCCTAAATGTCCCAAGTTTTAGGAGTTTCATCTTGTGTTAATTGTGGAAATTTAGAGAATGTTAGTAATATTGGTGGTTCTTGAATGTGTACCCTTATGATTCTCACTGAAATTACCATTTGAGATATCAATGTAGACTTTCACTGAAATGTCAGGGAATTATTAACCTCCAAGACACATGTGGACAGAGAGAGAGAGAGAGATAGAGAGAGAGAGAGAGAGAGAGAGAGAGAGAGAGAGAGAGAGAGAGAGACATACAGACAGACAGAGAGAGACAGACAGAGAGAGAGACAGAGAGACACACAGACACAGAGAGACACACAGACACGCAGACACACACACACGCAGACACACACACACAACACACACGTATGATTATGCACACACATATGTGTCGGAACAATGCTCTCGCAGTCTTTGTGGCTGCAGAGAGATTGAGGCGAAAAATAAGCGCCTGAATTACAGACATACAACAACAACAACAACTAGAAGTTAAGCTGTCACATGGTTTAAATTATTTATGATTTAAACATGAATTACTTCAATATGTAAGTCAACAATCAAACCACAGTAAACTATTTCACAATCAATGAACTAGGCTCATAGAAAGGAGTATATAAGACTAGTCTATGTATCACTATAAATCTAATAAGAAAATTTTGTGTTCCAAATTATGAAAGAACTAACCAGTAACCGACTGGATCCAGTAAACAACGTATGCGATATTGTACTCGCATTCCATCACTTTCCAGTGTTAAAGACACAATACAATTACAAATCAAAAGACAGGCATATACTAATACAAACTGGATAAAAGACTGACACACATATATACTGTGACTGACAGACACTTGACGATTGATTAATTTATGCACACAACCAAACTACAGTAAGAGATTTCATAAACAAATGAACTAGCTATCTATATCTCTATATTCTATCTATATATTTTCAGGGTCATATATATTAAGGAAACCAATAGAAATCCGCTGTGAAAAGTTTTTTTTGCAATCTGTTTTGGTCACAAATCATCTACATCTGCATTATCTGGGCATTTACAAATGTAGCATATTTATGTTCATGATCAATCAATCTGTCCCACACTATTATAACTGTTCAACTTCATTAACATTCAAACCTATATATATGAGTAAATAGCAATCACATCTTTCTCACTTTGAGTTAATGTTGGTATGCATGTGTGATCGACCAAAATAAATTATTTCCTCAGAAACTTGCAGTCCTGTTCTTGGTTCATCGCCTCTAGGATATGGATGATGATGATAGCTTATGGTAGATGTGCGATCCCTGTTTAGTGTGCATCATATTTTCATTCTTGGAAAATTTCTGAAGTAGTGAACTGGCATTTGCAATCTGCATTTCAAAAATACTGTGACCCATGCATGAAACATTTTCCTGAGATCTCCATTAATTTAAGTCTTCATAGATATTCAAAGCATGAAAATGTCCAGAGAGGTCCATGGTTCCGAACGCAAGAAGGTAAATGTAAAAGTTGTTATAAATGTTATATGTGAACTTGTTTTCTAAATACAACGATGGCATATGAGAATATATATTCTCAGACAGAAATGCTGCAGTAACAACGTAGAATTTTTCAGATCGTCATTTGTAATAACTGATTTTAGAAGCAGGTAAATGCCATTAACTAAAAGCATATATATATTGCATGATTCAAATACACATTTGGTAAAATATCTTTCATGACTGGAAACAGGTAATATAACAATCTATTTGCAGAGTGTTTGCAATGTATTTGCAGAGTGTTTGCTATCTATTTGCAAAGTGTTTGTTATCTATTTGCAATATATTTGCAGAGCATTTGCAAAATAATTGCAGTGTAATTGTTTTTTATTTGCCAAGTAATTGCACATGCAGGGTTTGCAATCTATTTGCGGCAAACCACTTCTGCAAAGGGTTGTTGAAGGTTCTTGCGCATACCCTTTGCAATCTGTTTGCAGTCTGTTTGCACATGTCGTTCCAAATCTACAGACTGCAGAATATATTCTGCAAATATTTGTAGAACATACTTTTCAAACACTTTTGCAAACAATTTGCAAAGGGATATAATATATTCCGCATACCCCCTCCATTCATAGGGGTAGTGAGTTTGAATCAGTTTTTCATACATACAATGTATATATACACATATATTTTGATTTGTTTATGTTTTATTACATATTTCTTTTTTATGTGTGTTGCTATTTCAAATTACATTAATTAATCATGAGATAGATTACATGTAGAACGTTAGTCTCGCTTTGAAGAAAACTAATAACTAAATGCACACTCATTTCATATATGTGTACATGAAGAATCTGGAGTATGTTCTCGCCGATCGTGTCACATTGAGGTCATATAACAATAGTGATAATCATTGCCTATTCACGTATTCCCGTATCCAGCAGGCAATCATAAAAATAATAGAATGATATCGACAAAAGTAATGCGTTTTTGTGAGGTTCAAACTCTCGACCAGATAAAATGAACAAAAGTTCGGCTAACATATAGATATTCTCCCGCTTCGATACCACTGAGCCATACTACATGTCTATTTTGTGCACCTTCAAAGAAAAAGGGTGTATAATAGTGTTGCAAATGTCCGTCCGTCTATATATGGCCAGAATAATTATATGTGCCACAACTATATATGCTGCAAATATAACGTACTGCTACAACTGTGCCTGCCGTAAGGTTGCCGTAAGGTTGCCGCAACTGTGTGCCGCAAGGTTGCCGCAACTGTGTGCCGCAAGGTTGCCAGAACGCTCATTTGCATACGAAATACGACCTTCCGGCAACCTTGCGGCAACCTTGCGGCAACCTTGCGGCAACCTTGCCACAAGTGTGCCGCAACTGCGTGCCACAAGGTTGCCACAACTGTGTGCCGCAAGGTTGCCGCAACTGTGTGCCAGAACGCTCATTTGCATACGAAATACGACCTTGCGGCAACCTTGCGTCAACCTTGCCACAAGTGTGCCGCAACTGTGTGCCACAAGGTTGCCACAACTGTGTGCCGCAAGGTTGCCGCAACTATGTGCCAGAACGCTCATTTGCATACGAAATACGACCTTGCGGCAAGCTTGCGGCAAGCTTGCCGCAATTGGTTGCCAGAGACCTGATATTTCTGTAAGGGAAGTTTATGAACGCACATGAGGAATGCATGTATGAATGTGCTAAGTTTGTGACCTTGGGGAATAGGGTGGGGGGTGGGTCATGGATTTGCTGTAGCACAATAGAAGATCATCAGATGAATGCATGTATGAACTATCAAAGCGTTCCCTGTAAAGAAACAGAAGTTAAACAACATTTACCCCAACATTAAGTTTATGAACATGCTAAGTTTGTGACCTTGACCTTGGGGTAAGGGTTGGGTGGTGGGTTGTGGATTTGCTACAGCATGATAGAGGATCATCTGAGGAATACATGTATGAAATATCAAGGTGTTTCA
>CM055267.1:126621187-126644286 GCA_029237695.1 Conchocele bisecta | reverse complement strand
GCCATTGTGTCTGTGTTAAAGTTATATCCCATCGCGTAGCGAAAATGGGATATAGAGATGCAAAAGTCGTCCCGTCTGTCCATCCATCACATTTTCCATTGTGCTATGACTTTGTTACCGTACGACTGATTGGCTTGAAACTTCATGTGCATGTCTATTATCCATATGTTCATTCCCCGCCCCACCCATGCCCACGGTCGTGGTCATATTGCTAGAAATTTAGCGTACACGTTTCTCCATTCTGTAATAACTTCTTTACTGTGCATGTTTACTATCATCATCCATAGTTTGGTTCCCCACCCCACCCATGTTTTCCCCATGCCCAAGGGCAAATCATTTATTTAATTTGGGTCCAGTAGATGAAAGTGCGTTTCTTCATTCTCCTATAACAGCTTTACTGTGTAACAAATTGGCTTGAAACTTAATGTGCATGTTTATTAACAGCCATATTTACATTCCCTACCCCACACATGCTCTCCCAATGCCCAAGGTCGAGGTCAAATACCTTTGAAGTTTCAGTCCAGTAGGTGTGTGCATGTTCCTCCGTTCTATAACTTCTTTACTTTTTGAACGATTTGCTTCAAACTTTATGTGCATATTACCCATCATTCATATTTTCATTCCCCACCCAGACGTGCTGCCCTTGTCCAAGTTCAAGGTCAAATAACCTCTGCTGTGAGATTGACCTTCAAACCAGGGAGCTGGATCTGTGTTGTGTGTGGTTAGAGTTCAGATGAGCTCTTTTGTACTCCTTTTTATACGCCTGTTTGAAAAACAGGACATATTATGTTGTGGCGCCATCTGTCCGTTCATAAACTTTAGTCTTGTACATCGAACTAGTCCTACAGTTTTCCACTGTTCGAATTTCAGGGATTAATATACATGTATATTTATTTTGATGTAAATATTCCGTACTGATTTTGGGATCCATTCCCCCCACCTCCACCCCCCCCCCAACCAAATCAAGTCAACCTACTAAATTTAACATGAGCCAAAAGAGGTGAGGATGAGGAGAAAAATGTATACGACATTTACACCAAACCATGGCAATATAACTTGGAAATTATTTATCGAAGGGAAACATTAATTTTTGACTCGTTTACAAAATCTATTTTAGCCCCCATTTTTAAATTCACAAAATTTAACGCAACCTTTTCAAATAAAAATGAAGAGAATAACATGAATGTTATTTTGAAACAAATGTAATTGAGTTTTAATACTATGATGAAATCTCTGTAAATGAGACGTCCGTTAGGTTGCTGTGGTGTCTCAGACAATTTACAATCTAAGATAAGTTACAGTGAAACCCAAGATTAAAACGCAGTTATGTTTTATTTGTGGAGAAATGGGCTTATTGGATATATGGCCAGTCTTGCTCTGGGTCTTCCAGGTCAGTCTTGAATGATAAGAACATACTTTGTTAGAAACAGGACTGATGTTTCACCGACTGAAGGGTGACCAGAGCAGACTCTGATCTGATCAGACTGCGCAAATGTATGGGATATAAGGCCAGTCTCGCCCACAGGTGGAAGACTCGGTCAGACCTATGACATCAAAAAAATGCCTATTAAAAAAAATCCCATTACCTCACCCACTTGGTCTCGTACACTACCATATTCTATAATAATTCTATATAGAAGATGGTAATGTACAAGACCAAGTGGGTGGGGTAATGGGATTTTTTTTAATAGGCATTTTTTTGGTGTCATAGGTCCGAGTCTTCCACCTGTGGTCTCGCCCTGGGTCTTACAGCTCAGTCTTGAGGAATG
Source organism: Conchocele bisecta (assembly GCA_029237695.1). Classification (NCBI taxonomy): domain Eukaryota; kingdom Metazoa; phylum Mollusca; class Bivalvia; order Lucinida; family Thyasiridae; genus Conchocele; species Conchocele bisecta. The sequence continues at coordinate 126,642,517 of CM055267.1, read as the reverse complement.
ATAAGAACATACACTATTAGAAACACGACTGATGTTTCCCTGACCAGTACCATAACCATGATGAGGCAGACGAGGCGGTCATTTTGCCAATTATTTGTTTTATGCCAAGAATTAAACAAATCCCTGGGGTGGTGGCGGGGAGAATGCTCCCTGACCCCCATGTCGGGACTTGGTTCGCCTCGTCTGGTATTTACCTCTGGTTACGGCCTTGCTGACTGAATGGCGACCAGTGCAGACCCTGATCAGACTGCGCGAATGCCCAGGCTGATCTGGATCTACACGTGTCGCAGATACCATAAGCCACATTTCTCCAGTCACAGTCGCAAATTAACAGTTTACATTTATTTCTAAAACATTACTGGTAGTCCCTCCAAACTGAAACTGAAACTAAATCGTAACGGACTGAATGCATATATATCTGCTATAAATTGTTGTCGGTCAATGTACATGATGTGTTGGTTCCGTGCTTACTTGAGTCCTGTAATTGGTATGACTAGAGCTGGGGCAGAGTTACAGGTTCCCGGTTTATTGCTTAGTTTTCTGTACCCGGCACCCTGTGAGTTGGAACCAGTAAACTTAAAACCTGATGAACTAGAATAGTTTACGGAACGCGTACGAATAGGTAAATCGGTCACATGGAGGCATTCTGGTATTACCATAAAATGGAAACCTAGCATTCAAGTCCGAGTCATTATTTGCGACGAAATGGTGCGAGGTTTCCGAGTGGGTGATTACGGGTGACATGTGTATTGCGGTCTGTTATGTTACACACGAATTGCAAATATGGTGGAATTATATACAACAAATATCTTCATAAGTTGGTTCAATAAATTTATTATTAGCCGATCTATAAATAGATCGGCTAATATATTGGTTATCCATCGAATTCTGAAAAAGTTTGTAGCAACCCTTTTCTCCGCTATTCGGTAATCTACGAACGCGAATTTTTCTGTATCACTTCCAAATTGCATCAACCGATAAAGTTTGCATTTTTGGCAATTATCTCCGTTTAAAACTTTACTTATAGCCAAATAACACAATTTTGAATACGTAATGAGCTGAATGCCGGAAGAGATTTATTTAACCCGGAAGTTATTGTTGTTGAAGTCCATAGTTGGCTCTAATGGCCATATACGCCAACATACGCCGATCATTGGGCTAATTTAAAGCTTTTATTTATTAAACAGAACAAGTTTCAGCCACGTATAATCGCGTAAAATGTGTTTATTCGGCTAATTTATAATCGACCTCTGCTCAAAATCTCCTTACTAGCAACCCCAGCATTTTCGGGTTATCCCAGCATCTCGGGTTTATCCATTGGATCGCGTATGCGCGTCATTTGACGCTAGTTAATATTCACAAATTTTCCACCAATCAAAACGAAGAATTGCCCTTCATAGCCAACTTTGATTTGTTACGTATCATGCAGGGATGGCAGGGATGCATCCAGCACGCGCGATTGCGGCAATCCCCCTTAATTATTGTCAATGCCGCAAATTATTGATTGTCTTGCGCCCGACATCGCGCAAAAAATCACGGATGGGACACATTAGGCCAATCTGGGCATGTGCCTGAATACGCAGGAGCTTGCGTCTATTTTTAGATGACACTGTAACCGCTAGATATATATAGCCCTGGTAGCTCCGCCCACTCGCATGCTGCCACAGAATTCGGGACACACACACAGTGACTACAACTTTGTGTATTGCGGAGTGTAATTTGTAGATAAATAGAGCATTCAGTACAGGTGTTACGCTGGAATATTTCGCAACATAATGGTGACAACAAAACATTGCTGCTATGGCATTGCTGCTATTGGATGGATTTGGGAACGGGTTTCCAAAACCTGCACAAAATCGAGAAAAATGTCAACGCTGGGTACAGAACTGTGGTCGAAAATAGTTTACCATTGACAATGTTACCAGAGACACCTACATATGTTCGATGCACTTTACCCGGATTTGATCGGCTAATAACATCATGCTCTGCATGACTTTTCATTACATGTATCGTGAATTTATAATAAGCATATTAATCAGTAAATACCAGTAAATACAACATAATTGTTAGATAATATAAAACAGAATTTCTGCCTCAATTAGTAAAGCTGACCTTTGGTGATCTTTTTGTCACAGATTAGCAGCTTCGAGAGAGCATAACAGCACACTTTCAGCATTGTGGATGTGAACTCTGAAAGCAATTTTCTTGTACTCATGACGGAATTTCCGCCGATTTTTTTTGGTGAAAATGTTTGGTGTAATTTTTTAGCTCGCCTGCACGGAGTGCAGAAGAGCTTATGTCATACCCCCGGCGGCGTCAGCGTCAGCGTCGTCCACAAACTTAACGTTGGGTAAATGTAACAGTGATTCTATATTTTATGTACATCTTGGTGCCGTTTTTCTAGTTTCGAGGTAGAACCAATAATTCATTAAACTGTGTTTATTCCATTGGATGACAGTCCAGGTATTACATTTATTAATAGTATAGTAGTATAGCCAATTGTTCTCGTCATTTTATATATTTTATTTCCACTTCAGGGGACCAGGGGTCTCAGAAATGTCATTTCCGTTACGTAAATTTACATGACGTAAATATAGCTTTACATTTGCACTTTTTTCTTTTCAACGGCATAAAACATAAAACTGAAAGGGCATCTATTAAGACAAGTGTCAATAATATGGTAAGCTAATTGTATTAGTTTGAAACAGAGCAATTTAGTAGCAAGTCGTGGAATTTCTCATTTATGGTAAACCAACAACATGTATTTAATACGAATCAGTAAAGTTAAACAAAACAAAATAGCTTAGCATGTAACAGAATGCCGTGTTTTACCACATGTACCAAACATCGTTATAAAGCTACATTTAATTAATAGCACAGCTTCCAAAAATATGGGCGTAACGGAAATGATTTGTGTAACGGTAATGACAAAACGTAACGGTAATGACTCTCCATTATTTATTTAAAATACTAATACAGCATATATGCAAACATATTTATACTTTGCATATGCTGTACAATATAACTTCAAGTTAATGTTTACTTTTAATGTGATTGCCAATAGAAACCCACACTCCTCGATGCTGTGTCTGTTTTTTGTTGTTCCAGAGCTTTTACTAATTAAATCCTGATATATAAATGTTGTAGGTCTGAATAAATGTGCCATTGCTGACCGACAACTGATAGGACATGGTTTATATCTAATTGACGCATGAACTGACTGGTTAGTATGGTAATTTATCATTGCCGTTACACGATCGTCATTACCGTTACACAATTTCGTAACGGAAATGACCGTAACGGTAATGATTTTTTCTTTAAAAATTTAAAAACTCCAATTTTTATTTCACCCCTCTGATTACAACGCATCATGAAGGTAGAATATGCAAATACAACGTTGTAAGTGTGTATATCCACCCATTTTGGTTTCAGCCGACTTACATACATATGGACGTGTATAAACCCCGAACGGTAATGATGCATGTAATGTGTAACCTTAAAATTATGAATACAGACCGGCCTCGTTCTCGGCAATGACTTAAGTTGTGTTACAACCGTGTTTATTTATAAATTGCATAAACAGTTTTCATTGCATTAGTAGCTGAGAGTAGGAAAGTGAGGTTACTCTGATTTTACATTTTTTGTTCAGCGTAACGGTAATGATTCGATTTCTCGGGACAGATACATTAACGTCAGTATTTTTCACAACAAAAGGCAAAATTATTGCAGAATAAGTTTAATGTAAATGTTAAACTATTTTAATTCAGATGCAATGTATAGTAAAGTACAAATGGACAAGATTTGAGAATTACGGGCTTGTAAACTGTGCTGAATGATGACCGGGACATGCCCATTTGATGCACCACACGTATGCCAACAACAGAAAATAATAACTAAACACACATAACAAGAATTGTAAATACTGTTTTCTTAATGGATTGGTATTATACATAGTTTCTTTACTGAAAACTAAAATAATTTTCCTTATAAATTGTGTGATTTGTCAGTAAATTACACCGGGACACCAGACGTACATAAAATATAGAATCACTGATAACTTATGTTTCCTTTCACGGAACACCTTGTTATTTCATACATTCATTCCTCAGATGACCCTCTATCATGCTGTAGCAAATCCATGACCCACCACCAAGCCCTTACCCCAAGGTAAAGGTCACAAACTTTGCACATTCATAAACTTAACGTTGGGTAAATGTCTTATAACTTCTGTTTCCTTTCATGGAACACCTTGTTATTTCATACATGCATTCCTCAGATGACCCTCTATCATGCTGTAGCAAATTCATGACCCACCACGTAGCCCTTACCCCAAGGTCAAGGTCACAAACTTGTCACATTCATAAACTTAACGTTGGGTAAAATGTCTTATAACTGTTTCCTTTCATGGAACACCTTGTTATTAATCATGCATTACAGACCCTGTATCGCTGTAGCAAATTCCATGACCCACTTACCCCAGCTACCCCAAGTCCAAGGTTTCACGACTTGGCACATTCATAAACTTAACGTTGGGTAAATGTCCTTATATTGTGTTTCCTTTCATTTGGACCTTGTTATCATCATGCATTCCTCAGATGACCCTGTATCATGCTGTAGCAAATCCATGACCCACTACCCAGCCCTTACCCCAAGGTCAAGGTCACGAACTTGGCACATTCATAAACTTAACGTTGGGTAAATGTCTTATAACTTGTGTTTCCTTTCATGGAACACCTTGTTATTTCATACATGCATTCCTCAGATGACCCTGTATCATGCTGTAGCAAATCCATGACCCAGCACCCAGCTCTTACCCCAAGGCCAAGGTCACAATCTTGGCACATTCATAAACTTAACGTTGGGGTAAATGTCTTATAACTTCTGTTTCCTTTCATGGAACACCTTGTTAATTTCATACGTTGCAATCCTCCAAATCAGACCCTGACCCCTATCCATGCTGAGTTAGCAAATCCATGACCCACCACCCTACCCTTACCTCAAGGTCAAGGTCACAAACTTGGCACATTCATAAACTTAACGTTGGGGTAAATGTCTTGTAACTTTTGTTTCCTTTCATGGAACACCTTGTTATTTCATACATGCATTCCTCAGATGACCCTGTATCATGCTGTAGCAAATCCATGACCCACCACCCAGCCCTTACCCCAAGGTCAAGGTCACAAACTTAGCACATTCATAAACTTAACGTTGGGGTAAATGTTTTATAACATCTGTTTCCTTTCATGGAACGCCTTGATATTTCATACATGCATTCATCTGATGATAATCTATCATGCTATAGCAAATCCATGACCCAGCGCCCATCCCTTACCTCAAGGTCAAGGTCACAAACTTAGCGCATTCATAAACTTGACATTGGGGTAAATGTCTTATAACTTCTGTTTCCTTTCATGGAACGCCTTGTTATTTCATACATGCATTCCTCAGATGACCCTTTATCATGCTGTAGCAAATCCATGACCCACCACCCAGCCCTTACCCCAACGTCAAGGTTACAAACTTGGCACATTCATAAACTTAATGTTGGGGTAAATGTCTTATAACTTCAGTTTCCTTTCATGGAACACCTTGTTATTTCATACATGCATTCATCTGCTGATACTCTATCGTGCTATAGCAAATTCATGACTAACCGCCCACCCCTTTCCCCAAGGGCAAGGTCACAATCTTAGCACATTCATAAACTTAATGTTGGGGTAAATGTAGTATAACATCTGTTTCCTTTCATGGAACGCCTTGATATTTCAAATATGCATTCATCTGATGATACTCTATCATGCTATAGCAAATCCATGACCAACCGCCCATCCCTTACCCCAAGGTCAAGGTCACAAACCTAGTACATTCATAAACTTAACGTTGGGGTAAATGTCTGTTTCCTTTCATGGAACGCCTTGCTATTTCATGCATTCCTCAGATGACCCTCTATCATGCTATAGCAAATCCATGACCCACCACCCAGCACTTACCCCAAGGTCAAGGTTACAAACTTGGCACATTCATAAACTTAACGTTGGGGTAAATGTCTTATAACTTCAGTTTCCTTTCATGGAACACCTTGTTATTTCATACATGCATTCATCTGCTGATACTCTATCGTGCTATAGCAAATTCATGACTCACCGCCCACCCCTTTCCCCAAGGGCAAGGTCACAATATTAGCACATTCATACACTTAATGTTGGGGTAAATGTATTATAACATCTGTTTCCTTTCATGGAACGCCTTGATATTTCAAATATGCATTCATCTGATGATACTCTATCATGCTATAGCAATTCCATGACCAACCGCCCATCTCTTACCCCAAGGTGAAGGTCACAAACTTAGTACATTCATAAACTTAACGTTGGGGTAAATGTTTGTTTCCTTTCATGGAACGCCTTGCTATTTCATACATTCCTCAGATGACCCTCTATCATGCTGTAGCAAATCCACAACCCACCACCCAACCCTTACCCAAAAGTCAAGGTCACAAACATAGCATGTTCATAAACTTAACGTTGGGGTAAATGTTGTGTAACTTCTGTTTCTTTACACTTTGAACACCTTGATATTTCATACATGCATTCATCTGATGATACTCTATCATGCTATAGCAAATCCATGACCAACCCCACCCCTTTCCCCAAGGTCACGGTCACAAACTTAGCACATTCATAAACTTAACGTTGGGGCAAATGTCTTATAACATCTGTTTCCTTTCATGGAACGCCTTGATAGTTCATACACGCATTCATATGATGATACTCTATCGGGCTATAGCAATTCCATGACCCACCGCCCACCCCTTACCCCAAGGTCAAGGTCACAAACTTGACACATTCATAAACTTAACGTTGGGGTAAATGTCTGATAACAACTGTTTCCTTTGATGGAACGCCTTGATATTTCATACATACTTTCCTCAGATGACCCTCTATCATGCTGTAGCAAATCCACAACCCAACACCCAACCCTTACCCCAAGGTCAAGGTCACAAACTTAGCATGTTCATAAACTTTACATTGGGGTAAATGTTGTGTAACGTCTGTTTCTTTACACTTTGAACGCTTTGATATTTCATACATGTATTCATCCGATGATCCTCTGTTGTGCTACAGCAAATACATGACCCACCCCACCCCTTTCCCCAAGATCAACATCATAAACTTAATGTTGGAGTAAATGTCTTTTTATAACTTCTGTTTCTTTACAGGGAACACCTTCATATTTCATACATGCATTCATCTGATAATACTCTATTGTGCTACAGCAAATCCATGACCCCCCCCCCACCCCTTTTGCCAAGGCCAAGGTCACAAACTTAGCACATTTATACATGCATTCCTCATGTGAATAGCTATTATGCTGTAGAAAATCACCAACTTAGTGTATTCATAAACTTAACGCTGGGTTAAATTTTGTTTTCCTTCTCATTTCAGGGAGTGCATTGATATTTCATACATGCATTCATCTTAATATGCTATATCATGCTATATCAAATCCACGATCCACCTTCCACCACTGACCTCAATGTCAAGGTCCACCGCACACCCCTTATCCCAAAGTCAAGTTATATAATATTCATGTTTTTTATACAACTGTGACAAGTTTGAATGAAGGCTGCCAACAGGCGAGCTTCGTTGTCTTCTGACAACTCTTGTTTCCCAATGTGTTGGCCCAAAATATAGATGCGCGTTGTACACCAGTGCGCGCAATACACTGCGAAATACGGTAAGTGCATACAATATATAAATATGCACCTATGGCCTAAAATAAACAATAAACTTACACCCAGTGGGCACACGACGTCAGGTAGACGTCGGACTGACGTCAGGTAGACGTCGGACTGACGTCGGTTTCCGTCGGATTATGTCCAAAAATGAAAGTTGTTTAGACGTCAGAATCCGACGTCGAACGGACGTCGGTATCCGACGTCGAATGGACGTCGGGATCCGACGTCGAACGGACGTCGGGATCCGACGTCGAACTGACGTAAGAATCCGACATTGGATAGACGTCTAATTCTGACGTCATTTCAACGTCGGATTCCGACGTCTAAACAACTTTCATTTTCAAATATAATCCAACGTCTATCCGACGTCAGAAAACGACCTTTATCCAACGTCTGGTTCTGACATCAATTCAATGTCGGGTTTTATCGTCTAGAAAACTTTATTTTGCATTGATTACTTGATCTGCAGTTTCACTCTGGATCAACTAATCAATATCCTGGTTTGGTACCTGGTCAGTAATAAACACATATTTTGGCTGGCAAATGTATTTTATTATACTTTCACATATATTGTTGCCATAAATGTATGGTGCGATTCGTTACTCGATGGAATCATATAGCAGGGACTTAGTTCACTTTAACCCTTATCCTGCTGCAGACGACACTCATGCGGATGGAAATTGCTGAATATTTGATCATTTCGCGCTAAAAACATACTTTGGCATTTCATTAGAATTGTCTCACGAGACAATTCTAATGAAATGTCAAGTAATATTTTCATGGAGAACTGGAACTGTGTCCGCGGATACGAATGCCCCCACTGGTGCATCGATGGTCAATCATAAACGTATCGTCCACTTCCACCTCGGGTTCCCAGTCCGCGTCGGTTCTACGAATGCGTGAATTGGTATTCTGAAGCGTTGCCGGCGATGTCTTGGGGCGAGCTTGTTTCTGATTATTTTTCATCTTAGCATCTTAGCATCGTGCTTCATTCGTCGCTTCAACAGTTCTTTGAGAGGATCCTTATTAGAATCCGGTTTACTTTTCACAATTTCTCTCTGCCTGCCTGTATCGTCTCAATCGTTTCTTCATCTCGTTCTGCGCTTTACGTATTTCCATGGCCGTACTGAGCTTCAGTGTATCCAATGATGCCAGCGTGATTTCAAACATTCATTGTTCGATAATATTGGCGCGTTGGGAAGATCGATCGGCTTCAATCTCTTCCATTTCTGTGTTGCTCGTGTATGTGTATGTCTTAGTGTTGTCTGAAATATACATAAAACAACACAATTATGAAAGCATACAAATGTTTGCATATCTTTTAGTATTAGCCCTTTCAACCCCTATGTATACCTCCATAAAGCCAACATGTGCAAACAATGTATATCCAGATCATCAGGATCTGCCGCATTTGCCACAATTATTCATCTAGAATTGTCTTTTGTCATAAATTGAATAGTACAAAAATAGTGTGAAAAAGACAAGGTAGGATAACCAGGGTTGAAATGGTTAATAATAATAATACACTAGTATACGTTAGGCCATCAAAAGTCCTTTGGACCTCAGATATCGCCGCGTCTGAATAATCCCAACGCGTCTAGCATTTTATCGTCATGGAGAATAAAAGTGTACTATAAATTTGCCACATGATCAATAAAAAACCCTACCATGAAAAATATCGATGGTCTAGTAACATAATGTCGTAACTGCTATGCTAAAGCATAGCACTTACGACCTTATGTTACTAGACCATCGATATGTTAAATCCAATCATGTCTGACAAAATTATTGTTATTTTTCACATCTAAAGAGTTTATCGTAACTTTATATAACATTTTCCTTTTGTTTGAGATGTTCGTCTCTGATTTTTGTTCAAGTTGCCAGATGCATACATATATATGCATCTGGCAACTTGAAATAAAACACACAAAAAGTACATATATTAAAAAAAGCCGTTCTCCCGCTGCACATTCTGCACACCCCGTGACTGCCAACGTCCTTATTTTTATGGCCTAATGTATATGTTGTAGACCGCTACCAAATACATGTTCGATGAGCGTTACAGCTTCAAATCTCGTTTCCTATTTAACTTGTACATTCGTTCTATAAATAGCCACTCATGTCAGAATGAAATTTCACCAACAAGAAATATGTGTATAAATCAGCAGACTTCCTTTTTACGGAGCCCCGCAGGGGACGTAGCATTTTTTTTATATTAATTCGTTCCCACGAAATAACAATGCGTTCTTTCAATTTAACAATTCGTTCCCACGAAATAACAATTCGTTCCCACGGGAACGAATGTTAATTCGTGGGAACGAATTGTTATATCGTGGGAACGAATTGTTAATTCGAGGGAACGAATTGTTATTTTGAGGGAATGAACAATTCGTTCCCACGAATTAACAATTCGTTCCCTTGGGAACGAATTGTTATTTCGTGGAAACTAATTGTTAAATTGAGTGAACAAATTGTTAATTCGTTAAATTGAGGGAACGAATTGTTATTTCGTGGGAACAAATTAACAAAAAAAAAAAGAATTCTATGTCCCCTAGCTGTGTGGCTCCGTACATGTACAGTGTGATGTACAATTCGAATAAACTTTGAGTTTATCTAGCGCCATTATCTAGTTTCACAAAGACAGTATGTAACGATGACAAAATCTATAATTACTATAGCTGTCCTACAAGTTTTGAGAAAACGCGACCACATAGACCTCAATTAAAGGCACAATTATATGATAATGCATGCAGTTTGTAAATGGTGAATGAAATAGCGACAATATATTAACAACACATGAATAGGAATGTGCGAAGTGAGAAGGGGCGAAATAATTTCACGAATTGAAACTTGAATCAACTGATCATGGCGTTGTCATGTATGTTTGTATTAAAAATGTTATTGAAACATGTTAGCTGACACGCATGCATCAATATACTTACATAAGAAAGTTGATTTCTTCAAGATTACGTCGATCTTTCGCCAATTTCAAATTAAAATCACAAAGAGAAAACGGAAATGGCGGGATAACCTAAAGACAATTGGAGCACCTCGGGGATTATAGATTAACCAGACCTCCGCTTTGGCGAAAAGATCCGAGATAGTTCCGAATGAGTCAGGTCGGCTGTTTAATTGTGTCACTATTCCACCAGACTCGCAGTGGTATCAGGCTATTTTCATGGTATTTTTATTAGCCGATCTATTTATAGATCGGCTAATATATTGGTCATCCATCGAATTCTGAAAAAGTTTGTAGCAACCCTTTTCTCCGCTATTCGGTAATCTACGAACGCGAATTTTTCTGTATCACTTCCAAATTGCATCAACCGATAAAGTTTGCATTTTTGGCAATTATCTCCGTTTAAAACTTTAAATATAGCCAAATAACACAATTTTGAATACGTAATGAGCTGAACACCGGAAGAGATTGAACCCGGAAGTTGTTGTTGTTGAAGTCCATAGTTGGCTCTAATGGCCATATACGCCAACATACGCCGATTATTGGGCTAATTTAAAGCTTTTATTTATTAAACAGAACAAGTTTCAGCCACGTATAATCGCGTAAAATGTGTTTATTCGGCTAATTTATAATCGACCTCTGCTCAAAATCTCCTCCGACTAGCAACCCCAGCACCTCGGGTTTATCCCATTGGATCGCGTATGCGCGTCATTTGACGCTAGTTAATATTCACAAAATTTTCCACCAATCAAAATTGCCCTTCATAGCGAACTTTGATTTGTTTACGTATCATGCAGGGATGCATCCAGCACGCGCGATTGCGGCAATCCCCCTTAATTATTGTCAATGCCGCAAATTATTGATTTTCATGCGCCCGACATCGCGCAAAAAATCACGGATGGGCCCCTTTTTAAATGACCAGTGCGCACATTAAAAAAACGTAATTCACTATTTAAACGCACTGCGTATTTAAATCATTGGAAGGCGTGCCGTTGAACGTAAGCTTCGAGTCGATTTAAACCATTTAAATCGATAAACAAGGGATAAACAAGTGACAACGTTAACCTGTTATGCTCCATTAAGAAGTAATAAGCTTATGGCAAATCATATTACTTTGGGGCCGAGCTACTAAAGTGACTGGTGTGGCATGGAAATATTGAGTTCTGATTTTGGGAATTTTCCTCATCGTGGACCCGTTTAATGCGGGATAGTACAACCCGTTGGCCCGGCCTTAAATGACCTTAGCTGTTGATAGTCCGTTAAACACCAATACTCACTCGCTCATTCATTCCCCCCCCCCACCCCCCCCCCCCCCTCCCCCACCCCGAGACTCAGTAACTACTTAAATGCGGACATATATTGAACCCTGATTTGATCGGCTAATAACATCATGCTCTGCATGACTTTCCATTTTAATTATTTATACTAATTAAATGCGTCACCTGAAAAAATAATATTTTCTACAGATTATAAAGTTTGATCATTGCACATCAAAAAGTAAATAAAGAGAATAAATAGTAATGTCCGTTAACATTTTAAGCAAACACGGTTATCGTCCATGATATCAGTGTGAAAAGTTACGTCTTGATATAAAATGTATAATAATGCCAATCAATACGTGGGGTAATGGTGAATGGATGTTTATTTGGCCAGAAAATGCCTCAGATGATGTCTCTGATAAAAATAGCATGTTGTGCCTATTGAGTGGGTATGTACCTTTTTAAGTGAACAGTCATATTAACAAAATAAAACATTATCGGTGTCCGGTTTAGGTAGGTCCTGCTGTACATTGCGCTAAAGCCCACACAGAATTTGATTGATTGAAGGCATTTTGGGTTTATCACATGCGCATTCCTCATCCAGTCATAGCCACATGTACAACAAGAAAATCATGCATTTTATGCTTCTATTTAGAAGATGTATGACATTTAAAACTCCATTTCTCGATAGAATAGTTTATATTCTTGGTATAAAATGTTACACGTACGCATATGGCATGATTTGACTATATATTGTACATATGTATATGTAGAGTGTGTCAACAAGAAAAAGTACATGAATGCATGCCTTTATTTAGAAGATATAATACATATACGGCTCCATTTCATAATACATATACAACTCTATTTAGCCCAGCGTATCTCCATTGCGCCGCCGCCGTTATTATATATATTTTCGATATGATATTTGATATTATTGATACAAACTCCACATTACACATGCGTATTCACCATGACTCGAATATATGTTACTTCTAGCAGGATGTTGGGGAACTTGATACTCTTGATAGGGAACCCAGCCTTGGATACATAACATTTTGTCAGTCTGATCTGATCTGATCGCTTCACCGATTGACTTGAAACTTCATATGCAGGCGCGTAGCTGCATTAAGGCACTGCAGGCCCGGGCCTGCAGAATTTTCGAGAAAATGGAAAAAATAATGTGCCAGAGTGCATCATTTACCTTCTAGGCCTAGTTTCGATTTTTTTTCGGGGTGGGGGGCATGCCAGACCCCCCTAGCATACTCGCACCAACGGTGCTCGAAGTCGTCAACCGGGCCTGCAGATTCAAATTGGCTAGCTACGCCCCTGATATGCATGTTTACCATCATCCAAATAGTCATTGTGCGCAATACCCATGCTGCCCACATGCCCAAAATCAAGGTCAAATGTCTTAAAGTTTGCGTTAAAGTTTTTGTAAACTTTGTGTTAAAGTTTTTACGTATGTTATATCTCGTCAACCGCTTCACTCATTGACTTGAAACTTCATATGCATGTTTACCATCCTCCATATATTCATTGTGCGCAATACCCATGCGGCCCACATGCCCAAGGTCAAGGTCAAATGTCTAAGAAATTTGCGTTAATGTTTGTGTAAACTTTGCGTTTTAAAGTTTTTATGTACCGTATGTTATATCTCCTCAACCGCTTCACTCATTAACTTGAAACTTCATATGCATGTTTACCATGCATCCTCCAAATATGCATTGTGCACAATACCTGGATACTTCAGCAACCCGACCGGTAGATCCATGGAATCGTTTACTGCAACTCCAATATAGTCTTCTTTTGAGACCATGCAAATGTATTATTGTAAGTCTTAACCAGTATCCCCTGCTGTTCATAGGAGCTGAGTAAACGGTGGTGAGGCCAAGAGATTTTGCTGTGGTAAGATCACCTGGCAACAAATCAGGATATTATAAATTTAGCTGCTGAATTTGGGCATAGCCGCCCATAGACCAGATTTCCGCAAGAAGATATATTTGCGTAAAATGTGCGTAAAATATGTGTAAAAAATGTGGAATTTGAATATTCCGCACATTTTCCGCATTAATTCCGCATATCCAGAAAGTGAAAAAAATGCGGAACGCGGAAAAAACATGGAAACTGTGGACTTTGAATTTTTATAAACGTGGAAATCGCACTTAGAATTTTTTTAAATGCGGAAATAAGACTTAGAATTTTTGAGATACGGAAATGTCGTACTTAGACATTTTTATAGATTGGCTATGTAACTTTAAAACTTTGAAAAATATTATACTGTTTTCATCACTCGATATTTTGCGCAATGATATAGTAGGGGGCGGGATTTCCCTGTGACGTTTTTCTTGAATGAACAATCAGATTAAAGCTTACATTCTGAACTTTACATAGGTCAATGGCTCGATAAAATCCGACATTGGACAGCGAAATGATGATTATTTAAAGCAGAAACATTGTTTTTTTACAGTTTACATACTGTTTTAATCATCTTGAGCCATCGATATTATTAATCAGTGTCCATTTTACTTAAAAAATCAACTAATCTACAATGAATTTAGTAAAACAGTTCGCGCGGAAATCCAAACTTTCCAAAGAGGTGCTAGAAATTGTTTGATAATTACATGTCGTGTGTGTTAGCGCATACGCTGCCAACAGTCTTGCGACTTGACGTTACACAGCATATACAGTACGATACACTTCATAAAGGAAACGTTGTCTTGAGTTTGAATAAGGATAATAAGTATCTTTAGATTATTTGTATTATGAATTAAAAAAAGTATATTTAAATAATTAGATATTAATTTAAATAAATATTGCGGCATCATTTACTCAATAAATTAAAATTGAATGTGTAGCTGAAATGAAAGTGAAAGTAGAACGTTTTTAGCTCGACTATTCGAAAAATAAGTAGAGCTTATGTTGTCACCCCGGCGTCGGCGTCGGCGTCGGCGTCACCGTCACGCCTTGGTTAAGGTTTTTAGTCAACCTTGTATATGGAATACTACTGGCCCTACACCCACCATACTTGCACAACTTCATCTCCTAGTGATGTACATCAATAACCCCTGATCGATATTTGACATTGACCTACATTTCCTCTTAAATTACTTACTTAATTCCCCTCGGTTAAGGTTTTTAGTCAACCTTGGTTAAGGTTTTTAGTCAAGCTTGTACATGGAATACTATTGTGCATACATACACCATACTTGGACAACCTTTTATCATAGCGATGTACATCAATAACCCTTGATCTATATTTGACCTTGACCTACATTTCCTCTTGAATTACTTACTTAATTCCCCTTGGTTAAGGTTTTTAGTCCACCTTGGTTAAGGTTTTTAGTCAAGCTTGTACATGGAATACTATTGTGCATACAGACACCATACTTGGACAACATTTTCTCATAGGGATGTACATCAATAACCCCTGATCTATATTTGACCTTGACCTACATTTCTTCTTGAATTACTTAGTTAATCCCCCTTGGTTAAGCTTTTTAGTCAAGCTTGTATATGGAATACTCCTGGCCCTACACCCACCATACTTGAACAACTTCATCTCCTAGTGATATACATCAACAACCCCTGACCTATATTTGACCTTCACCTAAATTTAACCTTGAATTACTTAGTTAATTCCCCTTGGTTAAGGTTTTTAGTCAACCTTGGTTAAGGTTTTTAGTCAAGCTTGTACATGGAATATTATTGTGCATACAGACACCATACTTGGACAACCTTTTCTCATAGGGATGTACATCAATAACCCCTGATCTATATTTGACCTTGACCTACATTTCCTCTTGAATTACTTAGTTAATTCCCCTTGGTTAAGGTTTTTAGTCAAGCTTGTATATGGAATACTCCTGGCCCTACACCCACCATACTTGGACAACTTCATCTCCTAGTGATGTACATCAACAACCCCTGACCTATATTTGACCTTGACCTACATTTAACCTTGAATTACATAGTTAATTCCCCTCGGTTAAGGTTTTTAGTCAACCTTGGTTAAGGTTTTTAGTCAAGCTTGTACATGGAATACTAGTGTGCATACATACACCATACTTGGACAACCTTTTCTCATATGGATGTACATCAATAACCCCTGATCTATATTTGACATTGACCTACATTTCCTCTTCAATTACTTAGTTAATTCCCCTTGTTTAAGGTGTTTAGTCTAGCTTGTATATGGAATATTCCTGGCCCTACACCCACCATACTTGGACAACTTCATCTCCTACTGATGTACATCAACATCCACTGACCTATATTTGACCTTGACCTACATTTAACTTTGAATTACTTAGTTAATTCCCATTGGTTAAGGTTTTTAGTCAAGCTTGTACATGGAATACTATTGTGCATACTAACACCATACTTGGACAACCTTTTCTCATAGCGATGTACATCAATAACCCCTGATCTATATTTGACCTCCTTGACCTACATTTCCTCTTGAATTACTTACTTAATTCTCCTTGGTTAAGGTTTTTAGTCAAGCTTGTAGATGCAATACTCCTGGCCCTACACCAACCATACTTGGACAACTTCATCTCCTAGTGATGTACATCAATAATCCCTGACCTTTATTTGACCTTGACCTACTTTTATCCTTGGATTAATTTCTTATTTCCTTTTGGTTAAGGTTTTTAGTCAAGCTTTTATATGGAATATTCCTGGGCCTACAGCAACCATACTTGGAAAACTTCATCTCCTAGTGATGTACATCAATAACCTCTGACCTATATCTGACATTAACCTACATTTAACCTAGAATTACTTACTTAATTTCCCTTCGTTAAGGTTTTTAGTCAACCTTGGTTAAGGTTTTTATGCAGGCCGCGGCCACATTGACCTACATTTAACCTTGAATTACTTACTTAATTTCCCTTGGTTAAGGTTTTTAGTCAACCTTGGTTAAGGTTTTTATGCAGGCCGCGGCCACCTTGTTTGTCAAGCTATGTGTACATCAACAACCCTCGTAGTCGAGCTATGCTGTTCTCCTACAGCTCTTGTTGTTATATCCTCCGGGTTACAAATCGCTGAGGATTCCTATTTGAATTGGAAAATGATATGAATTTTAAATTTAGGAGACTGTGTCAGGAGAAAATGGACTGATGACATATGTCACCAGTCTAGTTCCTGAGCTATGACAGGAAAAAAGGGACTGCTCGCTCTTGTTTGCAATTGTTGTAAAATATATAAAGTTTAAACTGTGTATACAAAACTATAGATATACCCCCCCCCCCCCCCCACACCCGGCATACAAAGTATGTCGAGGGGTATATAGTTTTCATAATTCCGTCCGTCCACGTTACATAGTTTGGGTACCCATTATCTCTGTGACGGAGAGTCGGATGGACCTCAAACTTCATATTCTTCCTTATCATCAACCATATTTTCATTCCATACCACACTCATGCGGCCTTCATTTCCAAGGTCAATGTCAAATTACTTAGACATTTGCATCCGTACGATTTGCCTTAAAGTTTTCTGCAACCGTAAGTCAGATTGACTTCAAACTTCATATACTTCCTTATCATCATCCATATGTTCATTCCATACATGTACCACACCCATGTGGCCTTCATGTCCAAGGTCAAGATGAAATTACTTTGAACAATCATGTTTGTCAAGATAAATATTGTTTTTGCAGCATTGATAATGTATACTGATTCAACGAATATATTGATTTTAAATGGAGTATATATGATTTTTTTGTGTGAAATATTACAATGGTTGAGCACGTACTGCGAAGGATTTCAGGACTTTCAGTCCTTTGACTTCATGGGGCTACCCAGACAAAATTAATATATATCACTATACTAACATGGAACCAATAAAGTACCAACCGTATAATACTATTTGGTATATTGATACATTGATACAGTACATTGATAGTTCCACTGTTATACTAATGGTGTACTTTCTAGCCGGCTGGTCACTGTACACAATGAGTACACCATTGGCAAAATGATGATTCTTTGTTAACCATGGGTACACTAATAGTACAGTATCAGACTTTGTTCCTTTTCACTGGTACACTGATAGTACATATTTGGACTTTGTTCTGTTTCACTAGTACATTAATAGTAAAGTGTTGGACTTCATTCCTCTTTACCGAGCCAGCAAACGGGGTTTAGGAGCTTAGGGTAAGGGTTAGTAACAAAGGATTCCTTTGTTCTTTTCCGTAAGCTCCTAATATCTTTGATCTTTATGAGCTTATGCTTTGATCTTTTAAATAACAAAAAGCCCATAACTGCCAAACGTTAGAGCGTACGTCCGTCCGTCCCGTCAATCCGTCCGTGCGTCCGTAAACTTAACATCAGAGAAATATTGTTATAACTTCTATTTCCTTCATCTAAAATGCTTAATATTTCACACATGCATTCTTGTAAGGCTCTACTACCATGCTGTGTCAAATCCACGACCGTCCAACCCCCGCAGATCCCAAGGTCAAGGTCAAATACTTAGTCCGTAAACTTAACATCAGAGAAATATTGTTATAACTTCTATTTCCTTCATCTAAAATGCTTAATATTTCACACATGCATTCCTTCCTGTAAGGCTCTACTACCATGCTGTGCCAAATCCACGACCGTCCAACCCCCGCAGATCCCAATGTCAATGTCAAATACTTAGTCTCTTTACAAAACTTAACATCAGAGAAATATTGTTATAACTTCAATTTCCTTCATCTAAAATGCTTAATATTTCACACATGCATTCCTGTAACGCTCTACTACCATGCTGTGTCAAATCCACGACCGTCCAACCCCCGCTGATCCCAAGATAAAGGTCACATACTTAGTCTCTTTACAAAACTTAACATCAGAGAAATATTGTTATAACTTCTATTTCCTTCATCTAAAAGGCTTACTATTTCACACATGCTTTCCTGTGATGCTCTACTACCATGCTGTGCCAAATCCACGACCGTCCACTCCCCGCTGATCCCAATGTCAAGGTCAAATACTTAGTATCTTTACAAAACTAAACATCAGAGAAATAAGTTATAACTTCTATTTCTTTCATTGAAAATTATTATTATTTCACTTGTGCATTCCTCTAAGGTTGTACTATCATGCTTTGACAAATCTACGACTGTCCAACCCCCGCTGATCCCAAGGTCCAGGTCACATACTTAGTCTCTTTACAAAACTTAACATCAGAGAAATATGTTATAACTTCCATTTCTGTCATTGAAACTTCTTAATATTTCATATGCTGTGACAAATCCCCGCTGATCTTGAGGTCAACGTCACATACTTAGTCTCTTTACAAAACTTAACATCAGAGATCGGTTATAACTTCTATTTCCTTGCTCGGATCTGCTTCACATTTTACACACGCATTGCTGCAATGGACCTCTACCACCCTGTGACAAATTCACGTTCATGCCCTCCCGCTAAGCCCAGAGTCAAGGTCACAAGCCCACACACTTGGAAATTTTTATGTATTTTAGGGGTACCTGGGCACACACGGGGGGTATTCCGTACGCCTCACTTACTGACCAATCTAGTTTTACTTGGTCTCTTTTGACCATTAGCCTAATCATGTATGTAAAATAGCTGAAGATATAATATGATGGAGAAACTTTTTGACATACAAAATAGCAGTTACAGCGATATTTTGAAGGTGGGGGGGGGGTGGGGGGGGGGGGGGGGGGGGGGGGGGGGAATATGTTTTTATTTTACGTTAGAATACCTTTCAAAATTCCATTGATGATTATGATGTAATTGACTTTAGCATTCAACAAGCTAAACATGTACAGCCATCATTCACCCCGTCATCATATCATCATACACATATATACATGGCAACACAGTGTTGTGACATTGCTTTGACATACACCATAGATTGCGTTTGGCGTACACTGCACCCAGCATTTGCACATATGTACCGGTATGTAATACAATATACATGTATATAAAGATATTATGATGGTGGCAAATGGAAATTAACACATCATCGAACTGAACAAAAATGTGTCGCACTTGCTCATAATATACTACATTGTATATGGGTATCAAGATTTCACGGCCACTCTATTATAATTGGGACACATAATCGTAATCAAAATACTGATAACTTAAAGTCAAATTATTGTTCCCAATTACATGTTTGCCTATATAGTATAACTCTCGTTAACTAAAAATTTTCGCTAAGACATACTATTTCTTCAGTCCCTTGGACTTTCAGTAAGCAATTGTAGATTGTATTTGTAATCAAAGCATTTTGATGATTTCTCATAATTATGTGGCTGTGACTGGAGAAATGAGGCTTATGGCATTTCTGACCAGTGAAGCAAGACATGTGTTTCATTGATGGAATGGCGAACAGTACAGATTCTGATGAGACTATGATCTGGATATACACTGGTCGGAAAACCCATAAGCCCCACTTCTCCAGTCACATCCACTTATGAAACACTTGTACAGATGAACCGATTCCACAGCTAACATTATTTGAACTCTCAAATTACTTTCCATATTGCATCACAGTTTTTGGCCTGGATAATATATTATTTACAGAACACATTTTAATATTCAATATAAGTTCTTTAAACCACAGGTGTTTGAACAGATGGCCATTATTTTGATATCGATATTTGGGTGGATTTGGGTGGATTTCGTTTGTTTTGGATAATTTACAAATAGTTTTGTGCAACTACTAATGCTCAAACATTACATATGATAGAATTCGCCAATTAGATTTTTGTCATCTGCTGATTTTTTTTCTTCATTTTTCTAAATATAAAATCATGTTTCAGCAGCACAGTAGAATCTACTCAGTTTGAGACAATTTTACTGTGCTGCCAAAACATGATTTTAAGAAGAAACGAGAATAAAATTCCAAATAAGCAGAGGACAATTTTTTGTTTCCAACACAATAACATTTACAGACACAATTTTAATACACTTACACATAAAACAACAAACATAATTAATATACAATACACACAGACTGGGCAAAAGACTGACAGACAGGCTGACAGACACATGGACGATTGTGTATGCACATATGGGTTGTGGGAAATATAGGTCTATAGGGTGATTGAGGCAAAAAATAAGCGCCTGAATTACAGACATACAACAACAACAACCGCGTTTTGAAGAAAAAAAAAAAGCATCAATTATTTTTATTTAAAAATGATTTCCTATCTAAATTAAAATCAAAACCACAGTAAGAGATTTCATAAACACGTAAACTAGACTTCTAGAAATGATTGAGACTATTGTTATCATTTAAATCAAATAAGATAAGGATTTCCAAATTACGAAACAATAACCACTTAAACCAGTAACCGACTGGATCCAGTAACCAAATTGAAGATTGAAGCAGGGGGTGTAAAATTATTTGAAATA
>CM055267.1:126409326-126620687 GCA_029237695.1 Conchocele bisecta | reverse complement strand
TACTCCAAGTTCAAATTTATGAGCGGTAAATTGCGACTAAGAGCAGCACTAACTGTCCAATTAGTTAACGGGAGGACCGGAAAACCACTATCACTAAACACCATTGCAGGAAACCGGGGCGGTGGCCAACTCATAAGGGACGAACTAGGATTCACGGATTGGAAGAGGGGTAAAACAAGTATACCGGCCCGCGCTGTAGAGGCCCTAAAGTCTACCGACGAAACTATAGCGAAGACGGCCACCGCGATAGAAACGGTCGAGCTCAGCGAGGTCCCTCAAATAGCCACCGACGTTATTAACACTATGGAGACCACGTTCAGCGTCCAATCGCAATTGGGAAAAATACTCAACGATGACCCACCGTTACCTCTTCGAGAACTCCGTGGACTCGATAAGGCTCTACAAACGGTCCGGGGCGAACTGGTCCTTAACCTCTCCAAACTCACGGCGCTGGATGAACATATCGCGCTAGAAGAAAGAAAACTGGAGGAAGCCGGTGACGATAGAGAATCTACCGAGCGGATCAACAAACTCCTGCGGTCTTTGCGGGATGAAAGAGAAGCTCGCTTGGAGGCCGCCTCGGCTAACCGTGAGGCTCTCCGCACACAAATAAGTCGGATCCGCGAAATCAATCTCGAGGGTCCTGCACGAGGAGACGACACTCGGTGAGCGTCTTCGCACTCTGTTCAGAGAGCAGGGCGTCACGATAGCAAGCATCCTCGTTGCTATCGGCATGACTATATCGACCATAGTTCTAACTTTCACTGGTGGTGCGGCGCTACCACCCGCTCCAGCACCAGCACCAGCACCAGCACCCTCTCCATCCGGTGGAGCCAAGGAGTGGATAAAAAAACAACTAAAAGCCCTCGCCAGTCTTCTAGCTAAATTAGCTGGAAAGGCGGCTGCCGCACTACCTGGACTGATCGGAAGTATCGTTTCTTACTTGCTATCTATATTATCAAAAACGGCCGGATGGCTAGCCAAAAATACCTGGGCTTTAATCGTGGCAATCGCCGGTCTCCTATTATTCTCTGTCAGAGAGTTCCTACAACCAAAGCGTAAATAATCCGATCGCCACGAGGGCGATGACGAGACCCAATTTCTCCTCCTCGTGTGTTGTGCTTCCAATTTCAACATTGTTGATGATTGGTGTTTCTCCAATCGCGATTGGTCTGTTGATGGAACTCGATGGTGCATCCAATTTACGAATTGGGTACTGGGTTCGATTTACGAATTGGGGGAGGTGTATCCATTTTGTGTTTTATGAAATCGGTTCCACTGTTGGGGGTGCGCTTGATGATATCCGTGTTCACGTTACCCGTTGTGGCCGATTTTTTGATTGGCGGTGGCGATTACGATATGATTATTGTAACCGTCAACCGGGTCGTCTCGTAGTATCATATTGCTCGGCGCCATATAAAGACCTATTCCAAATACATAGTCTACTGGGGTGCTGGCATTCTGCAAAACGTCTTGATAATTCTGGATCGCCTTCTCCAGGTCCACCCTAGCTGAGATGGCGTCCTCTACAAGTGCCAAAAATTGTTTTTGTGCATCAAACGCTGTTCCCATGCCCAGTATAGAACTGCGAGTTTGCTTCTGTGCGCCGAGAATGGCCCAGACGTACGTGCGAATGGAGTCGTTGACGCGAGTAACCCCGGCCTGCGTGAACCCTAGACCCGTATCTAACATAAATGTACCCCACGCGTTCTGAACCTCAGCAGCCTGCTGTATGTAATCGACGTGAGCCAGTTTCGGAGGTAACATTTTACAAGAAAACACGCCACAGTGTCGACCTCAGACACTTCCGTCCCGAAAGTCATAGTCGCGGGGTCAAAATTCCCGGCGTTCCGACTGACGATGTGGTCACCGGAGTGATCGTGTCTAAAATCAGTCTGTGTCCAATTCCCGGACTGGCCGTGAATGAGAACGTCCCCGAGGCCGGTGCTGGTAGAAATGCTTTCTGTCTCCAGTCCGCGTCTTTTGAAACGTAAAATTCGTTACACAGTCTTTCAAAGGCCATACGGTTATATGTGTTGGAAATGGGATCCCAGGCGTCGTCTTGAGGTAGTGAAATACCTAGTTCTTTGAGAATCCTCCTAATAGTATAATACACGTGAAAGTTGTAGACACTTCGGAGCATGACATTCTTGGATGTCAGATGGTCTTTATATGAAACTCCACACCCGGCTGTTGCGCACCATACAGCGAAATTTATTTGGTTCTGCCAAAACTGCATCGGTGTTGCTTTCCAGCCGTTTTACCACCTCCATCGTAGTAATCTTGGGCAACCTATATTGTTCAAAGATGTTAGGGAAGTTGGTGGCAAAGCCACTGTCGGTCTAACCGTTACGGTTGGGTGTACAAGGCGGTTAACAACGTCTTTTTGTGTGTATTTACCTCCGACCGCGTACTTTACATTAGAGTTAAAGCTAAATGCTTTGGTATCCATTGAAAGATATTATTATGTTTGCTACTATAACTAATGTTCAAAAAGGGAGTTGTGAACTTCAAAAATTAATATAGACAACTGCTGCGGAAAAACGCGGGTAGGCCTTAGATCAATCACGTTCACGGTTGGATGGCAGAATGTGGGGAAGAGTGAAGGGTTTTACTATGTGAAGGATGGACAACAATTAGGTGTAAAGCTGCCTCAGGACTGTGTGGGGGAAATAAGACAGCTCAAAGATTTTGTCAACTCAGAGCTTGACGGTATAATCAACCTCACAGTATCGAATGTTACCGGGCTCACAACAATGATCATCAGCAGTGATGTAGTGGTCTCCCGGGTTGGGTATTCAACTCGGTTTTAGAGAGACATACTCCTCAAACAAAGGAGTGTTCACCCCGGGTGAGTACGTCGGTGATAACCCGGTGGACTTCACCTTCACGAAAACTCTCAGGGTGCACCTGGATCGGGTGAACACATCGTACAACACGATAGACGGATCCCCCAGCACATTACTGAAAACTGTGCCCGCCAGCGATTGTTTCTATGGTGAGACTGTAACGTTAGACTTCCCACACCCAGAGATGAAAGTTTTGGAATCGGGACACATCCACGAGTTGAAGATTTATATTCTTGATGATAAAGGGCAGAGTTGAAGAACGATTACCCGATTTCGGTCGTCCTAGAAATTTCAAATTAATTAATTTTAAGAAAATTAGAATTAAACGCATGTTCGAATATATATTATCAACATTATGAGTATATACGGACCAGGTAGTTTCTTCCGATTGGGTGACAAATTCAAAATAATTTGGAACCTGCAGAAGGGGGATTCATCCCGACAGAGGCGACTTTTTAACTACCCAAAAAACAAAGGCCTTGATTAATAGAACTATATCGAGGGCCACGGACGAGATTCACAAGAGTCTACTATCACAACTTAGAGAATATGCCCTGGCTGTGAATACACAAAGTCGTGAAGAAACGCATACGGAACTAAACGAACTAGGTAAAAAAATAACCAAATTTAGAAAAGAGGCCCGGTTGGGGATTGATAAAGCCCGAGAAGACCGTAAGGCTGACATTACGGAGGTTTATGATGCGTTGCGCTTAGAAGACTCTCTCAGCAAAGAAGCTACACTTGCTGAATTAGACGGGAAAATAATCGATTTTCGAAATGAGGCCACGTCGGGTATTGAGAAAGCACGAGAAGACCACCAGGCGGACCTTACGAAGGCTTATGAGGTGTTGCGCTCAGAGGACTCTCTCATCAGAGAAGCGGCACTTACTGAACTAGATAATAACCAAATTTCGAAAAGAGACCAGGTCGGGTATTGATAAAGTCCGAGAAGACCACCAGTCGAACCTTGCAGAGGCCATTGCGGAGGCTTATGATGCGTTGCGCTTAGAGAACTCTCACAGCAAAGAAGCGACACTTACCGAACTAGACGGCAAAATAGCCGAATTTATAAAAGAGACCAGGTCGGGGGTTGAGTCCGAGAAGATCACAAAGAGGCCATTGCGGAGGCTTATGGGGCGTTACGCTCAGAGGACTCTCTCAACAGAGAAGCGGCACTTACTGACCTATATGAAAAAATAACCGAATTTAAAAAAGAGACCCGGTTTGATCTTGATGGAGTCCGAACGGGTATTGATAAAGCCCTAGAAGACCACCAGGCGGATATTACGGAGGCTTATAGGGTGTTGCTCTTAGAGGACTCTATCAACAGAGAAGCGACACTTACTAAACTAGATGAAAAAAATAACCGAATTTCAAAAAGAGACCCGGTCGGGTATTGATAAAAGCCTTAGAAGACCACCAGGCAACCATTACGGAGGCTTATGATGCGTTGCGCTTAGAGGACTCTCTCAACAGAGAAGCGACACTTACTGAACTAGATGAAAAATAACCGATAAACTGAAACATGATCGTATAGCCGCGACCAAAGCTCTTGAGGAGGCCTCTTATGAGATTCGTACTGAGGCATATAACGCAAACAATGCGCTTGCCGGAATAGTGAAAACAATGAAAACACCAAAACGTGTCATAACAGTTTGGGCTGAGAAGCGGGGCCCATTGGTTGTGGGGCACTATGAATATTCGTTCGGTGCCAAAGCGAGTAATAAATATGGGGGATACACTATGACAGCTGCAGGTGAAGTTATCCAAATGGCGGTCTGCTCGGTTAATGCTAATGGTAAACCTGTGGGCGCGGTCGCGATAAATATTGTAGTAGATGGGGAAGAACGGGGGGTTGGAGTCACTAAAATCTCTGGAGATAGTTCGACGGTGGTTTCGTTCTCCGGTGATGATCGAATTAGACTTTCCCAAGGTAGTGTTATTAACTTTGTTACGAAATCGGTGACTCAGAGAGTTCTTCCACTATTGTCTCATTGTTAATTGAACTTATTGTGTAAATACTAATATATTGAAATAAATTTAACTATGAACGAATCACCGCTTCCAATTGTCAATACGATCCACCAACACTGTATCCAACTCTCAATACCACTCCACCAACACTGTATTCAACTCTCAATACCACTCCACCAACACTGTATTCAATTAACGAAAAAAGTTCAGATTTTAGGTTGAATAATATCGTCGCTATGCAGGATATTTTAGTTAGAGAATGTGCAAATAGAAAAAGACACTCTAATAAATATAGGCGCGCGGCAAACATAGCTGAAGCATCTAGTACGGTTCTGGCAAGTGTTTCTGTGTTGTGTGGGGCGGGGACTGCTGCAACGCTATACAATTGTAATGATTCCACTTGCAGGGGTTTTGAGTGGAATTACCGTTTTATCTGGAACACTTTGTATGGTAATTAGGGCGCGGGTGGAAAACTCGAGAAAAAAAAGTAGAAAAGAAAACATGATAGAATATCCGTTCTCGCTAGGTCTAAGAAAAATAGCATCGACGTTATGGTGTCCAAAGCGTTGGCCGATAAGAAAATATCAAATTTAGAGTTTGAATCCGTGGTGGAAGAAATGGGGAGATATGAAGAATTAAAAAATGATATAAGGATCAAGGCGCGCGCCACCATGCCAAAAATTGAGTGTACTGATTGGGATAAATTTAGGGTAAAACTTGGAAATAAAGTCGGAGGAAATGTTACAGCACCATTATAAAATAATTAAAAAAAATTTAAAAAAATAATAAAAAAAAAAAAAAAATAAAAAAAAAATAAAAAAAAATAATAATTTAATTTCTTAATTTTATAATTTTCCTAATTTTTTCAAAATTATATTGGTGCAGTAAACAAATTTACATACCTATACAACATGTGTTTTTCACTGAGAATTATCGGCTCTGTTTACCTCGGCTATCAATTTACGCATGGGCCATAACCCGTGTAATTGAAACATTGTCGTTACAACATAAATTAATTACTATGTAATAATAGGGAGTGTTCAGCTTTAAATTATTAAAAAAAAATATAAAATTAATTATAAAATAACGAACCATCACATGTTTTCTTTCGCCAATATGTATTAATAAATAATTATAATATGCACACCATTTGTATGTTGTATAGGAAACTGATGAGTATATATATGTGTGTTGACCTTACAACAATTGGTCGGTGGAGCGCCGTGGCGTAATGGTTAGTGTGTCGGACCACTGATCCAAGGGTCGTGGGTTCGAGCCTGACTAGCGGCGTGCGTTGTGTCCTTGAGCAAGACACTTTATCCACACTGCTCCAGTTCACCCAGCTGTAAATGGGTACCGATAATTCGTAGTTGCTCTGTAAATACGAATTACCGGCTTCTCTCAAAAATCTCTATCTCCGTTCTTTCTCCCATTCTTGGGAGACGGCATGCAAGGTCCTAGAGCCAGTGCCGCCGTTAAATATAAGCAAACAAAACAACAACAATTGGTCTCATCTCGTGTGTGCTATGTTGTTGATCCGGTATGACGTCCGTCTCGTCTGTTTAATGGTAGCAGTCTATGCATATGTGTGTATTTGGCGATGTAATTGTGTAGCTCAAAGGTGCCGGCCTAAAAGATTTCTGCCTAAGAGCTTTGCAATTTCGGAAACCAAATTCACACATAGGCTCGTCTTACTTCGCTGGTTTCTCTTAATAGAGTAATTGGCAATGGGGTTCAAGGCGACCCAGAATGTGAGCCAACAGATGTGTGGGCTTAAGAAAGGTCCCAACACCCCAGTGGCTGGGTGCCGGCTAGAATCTGCCCAGTCGCTGGGGGTGTTGTGCACGAGTGGAGGCTTTTGCTATTTTTTTTTTTAATTTTTACAAATTATTAATATCTTTATACGCGATAGACCTAATCGTGTAATCTCTCTATAAAATGGACACCTAATTTACATGTTCATAACACGTGTAATTGGAACATTGTCGTCTGCTTATAACATAAATTAGTTCTGTTCAATAATTTTCAATTTCTTCTAATAATTTTCCAATTTCTTCGTTAAAAGCGATATTGTAGAAACGCATATCCGTAAACGAATCTTTGATTTTAAACTGTTTTATAAAATTAGTTTGATAATGTTTCGGTAGTGTTTCTCCGATCCTATTTAGTCGCTTCATTATATAAATTTGATACTTATACCGGCGACATAATTGCCGGTTTTAATATTGTAAATGCAACGTTTTTATCGCAGCGTAATAAATTACGCTGATATTTCATGTATTCGATATCACATAGTATTGTCATTTTACCGTGTTTTAATACTGTAGAAACAACAGCGTAAAATCCTTCATCCAAATCATTATAAACGTCCAATTCGTTGTGTATTTTATTATCCATTTTGTTATAATATTTTATTATAACCTATTAAATTTATATGTTCAATTGGACGTGAAAAAAACATGATGTATTTATGACACCAATTTTGAATATTTCGTGGTTGGTGGGAGACAATTTCCTCGTTAACCAATTTTTGATTTTTCGGGGGGTGGTGGAGTAGTATATAGGGAGTCAAAATGATACCACCGTTAGGTGGTATCATTTTGACTCCCTATATACTACTAGATCAGCCTGTGCATCCAGTCTGATCAGGATCTGCACTGCTCGCCAGTCTCTCAATGAAAGACCCGATATGCTTCTACAATCAACATAGATCCTTATCAGGCCACAGGAGCGTGCAATTTGATCAGGAGCTACACTGGTCACAACTCCCATGAGCCCCATTTGTCCACCCTCCCGGCCATAGGTGTAGCTGTTGGTAGGCCGTTAAACACAAATAAATCAATCAATTAATGAACTGCAGAAACGTAACACAACTGACTGCTCATTTATCATCCATCGCTACGGTCCGTGCATTAATTTAAAGCGTTGTAACGATTCCGTTAGCCAAATTAGTGAAACAATTTGCCGGCTTCTACCTCTTGTCGGAAATAAGAACATGTTATGTGTATGCTGAATTACATTCCGCATAGCAGAAGTTTCGAACACATAATTAATGGCAGTAATAACTTAAATGTATTACCTTTCTACTTGTGTATCGGTCAGGTGTCTGTCGTTGGGAATATCTGGGTAAAGGCTTGTAGTATTCTGCAATCGCGGAACTTGAACTATTTTCAGCTCCCGCTTGCTTGTTGTCGAGCACTGGGAACCAGTACAACTTCAGGCGAAACGCAGGGAATCAGTCGCATTCGATCTTAAGGCATCACGGGACGGTTGAAAATAGCCAACATTGACTGCTTTTCTGAGGGCGGCGGGTGACTTATAAAAATCACCGCCTCTCACAATCAGTTAAGGAGGCTCTTGCGACAAGTATTGAAAAATACTCGCAAATGAAGTACAAATCGCGCGCCACAATAAAAGTTCAGTAACCGCATCAGATGTGTTCAATTAACATTTTACAAAGTTACCCCACCCACCTATTTTTGGCCAGAAATTTCAACACGACTGAATTTATCGGAATTGTTTTCATGAAAATATGAGGCACAGATACTTTGTTATGTCTTGTTCTATCACTTGTAACACCACACCATTTTCTGAAAATGATTTCAAAGCGGGGTCATAACCAGCTCAAATTTTCGCTACAAATGCATGTATGGCGGCCAGCAAATGCAGCCTGATACAATGTGGTTTAAGGAGGAGTGATTCACTATAATTGTAGTGTGGTGTAGGGGTGAAATGGATGAAAACACGAATCAAATATTTTAAAAAGTAATATGTATGTAATGTGTTGTCATATAATTTTTTTTGTTACTGTATACTATATGGTACATCGAGTTGCCATCTCCGCCATATTTGTACGTACAGCCATCTTACAGTTTCATCACTTCGACCGTTTGACACATACAGCAAATACTATGACAGAGAAAGTATTACAGTGTGGTGCAATACATTATAGACAGATATGACAACATTGTGCTATAAATGTTATGCCAGAATGCTATACAACAGGTTAAGGTCATATAAGGCCTGGCCAACTGGTTCGATCCCGTATTCAACCTGCTGCATTTCGGGGGGGGGGGGGGGGGGGGGCCAAGCAGAACGGAATATTTACATCGAACCAAATATATATTCAGCCCTGAAATTAGAACCCGATCTGGTTCCAGGTCCATACCAAACCAAAGCCACTTGGCCCCTTCCCCGAAATGTAATAGGAAATCAGACTTTGTATATAAGTGTGATGAAAACAACCAATAGGAAGTTGCACAAACTTGTATTTATGGGTATGTCAAATTATTTGTGGTATGTGTAAAACGCCACAAGATGTATTGCATATACTAAGATGGCCAATACGGCAACTCCATGCCCCGTATGGCATACAGTACAAACTAAAGCAAATAAAAATCACATTTGAGATCATCAAAGACTATTTGCAAAGAAACATTGCAGACATTGGTTACCCTGCGCTGCCTAGCGAAGGGCGAGTTCTACTCCGAGGCTGGCGACATCCACGGTGTCTCTAGGAGTTCGGTTTCTCGGTGTATTAATGATGTTGTCTCAGCCATCAATAATCGACTGGACAACATCAGTTTTCCAACCGAGGAATGAAACGCACGTAAGAAGTTCGCAAGAAGTTCGTACGAAAAGTATCGTATACGTAAGAAAGTTCGTAGCGTAAGAAGTTTAGTGAAACGGGCTCCAGTACAACTTCAAGCGAAACGCAGGGAATCAGTCGCACAGTCGATCTTAACGAATAAACCGTGATTTTTACGTCCTCTTTAGAGCATTTTTTATAAATGTAAATATTCTTTTAATTACTATTTTGCGTGTTTAGGAAATATAAGTCAATTTAAATATCTTAGCAACATTATAAGTGTGCAGAATAACGTGAGAAAGTCGGCACTATTTCGTGCGGATACACGGTTTTGACCTCAGTTTTGTAATGAATTCCGTTAAAAAAAGGCCCCTGATTGATGACAGCGTCATCCTTTGCCTCCATCTTTTGACCATTAAACGCGAAAAGATGACGAAGTGGACAGAATGGTAATCACCAACACGTAGCAGCCATGTGTCAAACTGCTTCCCCCAACCAACAACCGGTGCCCTGGTACCGAATTTAGTTGAAGGGGCATATTATTACTGATAGCGTCCATAGCCTGTCAGTTATCCATCGGCTTTATAAATATAATACATAAACAGCAGCCGATGTAGAACAGTGAGGCGACTGCTGGATAGCCAGTGCTGACCAGTATCTAGATATATGGTATGTAGGTTTGTTATCAAGCTTGTGGTCCCATAAAACACACACATGAGACAGTGTATATACCAGTCCTCTAAATTAATATTTCACACATGCATTCCTGTAAGGCTCTACTATCATGATGTGCCAAATCCATGACCGTCCAACCCCCGCTGATCCCAAGGTCAAGGTCAAATATTTGGTCTCTTGACAAAACTTAACATCAGAGAAATATGTTATAACTTCTATTTCTTTCATCGAAAATTCTTAATATTTCATTCATCCTCTAAGTCTCTACTATCATGCTGTGACAACAAGAGGAATCGGTTATAACTTCTATTTCCTTGCTCGGATCTGCTTCACATTTCACACACGCATTGCTCCAATGGACCTCTACCACCGTGTGATAAATTCACGCTCGTGCCGCCCCCCCTCCCAAGCCCAAAGCCCAGAGTCAAGGTCACAAGCCCACACACTTGGATTTTTTTACATATGTAGGGGTACCTGGGCCCACGCATTCCGTAAGCTAATGTGTTTAATGGCCAAAAGTTCGTCAGCAGCAAAACGTGGAACAGACAGTAGTTTATGGTAATATTTTTGTGTAATTTTGTAAATTGTCTCTCAATAACAATGTAGCTAGACCGTATATATATATATTTTTGTTCACAAAATGTAAATGCTTATGCAAATTTGTACCGTTGACAGTGGTGTAGCTAATAAATTGTTGCGGTACAATACTTATGGTGGCCATCTTAGATTTTGGTAAAATAGGCGTTTATCTAAGTATGTGTTACATTTGTTTTACTTTGTCAATGTAATACTATTTACTTTTTTTTAAATGTTCAATGCCATCAAAATAGATAACACGATGGATGTTGGTGGGAAATCGTGATATTTGGCAACCACGATCTTGGATTTTGGTAAACAAAACATTTATCCAGACATGTTTTGCTACTATCATGGCCATTTGCTGTCTTTTCCACAGCGGCCATCTTGGATTATGACACAACCTCCAATTTTACAAATCTGACGTGGGCCCACACATAGATCATCCATGTGAAGTCCGATTAAAATTGGTCCAGCGGTTCATAAGAAGACGTTTGAAAGTGTTGATGTAATCCATTGTCATTGTAAATAGTCATGACGGTTGAGCTGAGCGATATATTCATATATTACTGTTATCAGATGGAGATGATTCTACCACGACTTTCATACATGTTATTTCTCACGTTCATTTACCAATGCATATTTACCAATGTATATTTCGTCTGCAAGCAGTCCCATTTATTTACGTATTCGCCTTCGTTCAATCCCATTTATCTACTTTGTTCACTTTCATCCATTCTGTACGTCCGATAGTATGACAACCTAATACTTATTACGTCTCGTATTACGACGATCTTGTGTGCTCGTTCGTGTTCTACATTATCAGTGTAATGTTATTCTGATTATATGGCGCAACGTATTATTAATATTCATAGATGTGCATTCACGATTGTTTTATCAGGATCTACACTGTACACACATGCAATAAGACGGATTCTGCCATTCACAATACCTTATGGTATCGTACTGAATGCACAGGTATATTGCATTGTGATCTACGCTTTTTGCAATATTCTGGCATTCCGCCAGAGACGCCATTACAGACCAGCTGAATAATTTATCTATTTAGTAAATTATCTTACATATCTTGTTCCAGATATGAAATCGCTTGGCTTACTCGCCGTCGATACGGGATGGTTGTTCCATTAAAACCCGACCCCAACACACCATGTGACACAGATAATATAAAAGACAGATGAAATAGTAAAAGTCATCCGTATAGCTGAGAGTATCTAAGCTAACTTTAGTTCTGAGTACATAATTCTAATTACATTTCATTGCACTGCATTACACACTTTATTAGGTAAGTTTATGGTAATATGTTTGTGTCATTGTAGAATTGTCTCTCAATAACAATATAGCGAAGTATGAACGTCAACGTCCTGCAGGGTTTTCTATAATTTAGTGCGCGAAGTGTAAATGCTATTACTCACATTTATTCCATTTAGTGTTCGTAACGATATAGTGCAACATGTTGCCTATAAAGCGGAAAACGTGCAGCTAAGCTAACTTGAGCCTTTGGCTCAGGTGAGCTAAAAATATACAGAAACTATAAAAGACATATGAAATAGTGAAAGATATCTGTATAGCCGAGATTATCTTGCCTAGGCCAAAAGTGCCTTGCAACGGCCGAAATATATAAAGCTGTTCAAATAATGCAATTAAGAGTTTTTTTCCGGGCTCTAGTTCACTACCCTGGGGTAAGAATGACAAAAATGTCACACGGTTACGTCCGGTTCCACCCGAGCTTTGTTTCAACATATTATGCAACCATTTTCACTAGATTCTGACTTTCACTATCATTCATCATCCAAGATCATCACCCACATGATGACCGATCATCACTGTTTGAACAGTACTGAAAGCACACGGTGAAATGATCATTTGTGCCAAGTTTCATCGAAATCGAGACTATTCACTATAGGTCAAGCAGTTCGCGAGGGGAAGATGTTTAAAAATGTCACGGACGACGACGACGAACGAAAAGCGAAAAGAATAGCTCACATGAACTTTGTTCAGGCGAGCTAAAGACATCCGTAATTGCCAAGATCATCTTAGTTAGACACGATGGAGAGAAACGTTTACAAACAAGCTAACACAATGCTCTTGTTAAAAACAAAAGTACAAGTGAATCAGTTCCAAATCTAAAGTAATGCTATGAAACTTTACCTATTGTTGTCCACAGTTGTCACTGGCGACTTTTGTGATACTCTGTCTCCAGTAGAAGCTTGCATACTTTGCTTCAAGCTACTGCCATCAACAACTTTCTTATTTGGCAGAAAACTATTGTCATCAACAACTTTCTTACTTTTCAGCAAACTATTGCCATCAACAACTTTCTTCTTTGGCAGAAAACTATTGTCATCAACAACTTTCTTACTTTTCAGCAAACTATTGCCTTCAACAACTTTCTTACTTTTCAACAAACTATTGTCATCAAAAACTTCCCCACTTTGCAGCAAGATGTTGCAAGTAATGGCATGCCCACTTTGCAGTGAGCTGTTGTCAGACGCAACTTCACCACTTTGCGGCAAGATGTTGCCAGTAGTGATATGCCAACTTTGCAGCGAGCTGTCAGATGTAACTTTCTCACTTTGCGAGAAGTTGTTGCCAGAAGTCACTTGCCCACCATGCACCGAGCTGTTGCCATTAGTAACTTGCAAATGTTGTGATAAGCAGTTCCCAGACTGATGAACTTGTTGAGCTTGTACTACTACGCAGTTCTCACTTTGCGCTAAG
Organism: Conchocele bisecta; assembly: GCA_029237695.1. NCBI lineage: Eukaryota > Metazoa > Mollusca > Bivalvia > Lucinida > Thyasiridae > Conchocele > Conchocele bisecta. The sequence goes on along the minus strand of CM055267.1, from coordinate 126,607,286 downwards.
CAGTTACCCTTAATTACTTGTCCACTTTGTGGCATTAAGTTGCCGTTCACAAATATCCCACCCATCGATAAGCCATTTCCCAATGACAATTGCCCACTTTGCACATTGCAGTTCCTATTTACATATTGTCCGCTTTGCGACATATAGTTACAATTTCCATTAGAAAATTGCACATTTTGCATTCTGCGGTTTGAATTATCTAAATTCGCACCCTGTGGATTGTAGTTCCCATTAACAAATTTACCATTTTGCGGCATACAATTCCCACTGAATTGTGCCATAAAATTCCCGTTCACAAATTGGCCACCTTGCGGCATACAAATCCAATTACCAAACTGTCCACTTTGCAGAGTACTATTTCCATTAACAAACTGCACACTTTGCGGAGTACTATTTCCATTAACAAACTGCCCACTTTGCAGAGTACTATTTCCATTAACAAACTGCCCACTTTGCGGAGTACTATTTCCATTAACAAACTGCCAACTTTGCGGAATATAACTTCCATTAACAAACTGCCCACTTTGCGGAAAACAATTTCCATTAACAAACTGCCCACTTTGCGGAGTACTATTTCCATTAACAAACTGTCCATTTTGCGGAGTACTATTTCCATTAAAAAACTGCCCACTTTGCGGAATACAATTTCCATTAACAAACTGCCCACTTTGCGAAGTAATATTTACTTTAATAAACTGCCGACTTTGCGGAGTACTATTTCCATTAACAAACTGCTCACTTTGCGGAATACAATTTACATTAACAAACTGCCCACTTTGCGGAGAGTCGGAATATTTCATATTTACCATTAACAATTTACTTACTTTGCGGAATACAATTTACATTAACGAATTGTGCACTTTGCTGGATACAATTTCCATTAGCATTTTGCCCACTTTGCGGCATATAGTTCTCATTGACAAATAGCCCACTTACGCAGCTTCCAGAAGCAAACTGTGTACTTTGCGAGAAGCAGTTCCCAGTGACAAATACCCCACCTTGTGGAAAGCAGTTTCCATTAACAAAATTCCCACTTTGCGGTAAGCCGTTTCCAGCAGCTAAATCTCCACTTTTCGGCAAACAGTGCCAATGTGGGATTCGTCCACTTTGCAATGTCATTGTTAGTTCCCAATTGTTAACTGTGCCAGATGCTCCCGTAATTATATTTTCCAGTGCCAAATTCAGAAATCCCAAAATCTTGTTAACACCGGTAAATTAGAAGACCAAATTCACTTCTCATTTTCTTGTTATTGAAACTGAAGGATTTCAGGTGCCTAACAAAAACCACATGCTAGCATGTGCAAGTTAAAAGCTTACCCTTGTGGCATGCTTGCGGAGATATGGCCCAGGATGGTGTATATGCATTAGTGACCAGTGTAGATCCTGATTACCGTGCGCATGCTCCCGCAAATTCATATATTACCCCAGGTATATAACCTTGTTGAACAGACTCCAATATGCGGCACCAGCTAAATTGTGAACAGCGTAGCTCCCAGATGTGCGGATGTGGAGGCTGATCTGGGGGCTACGCTGGTCACAAATTTAATACACCATGTATTGTCGACAATTCACCCACTGGTATGACAAGCATGACACTTGTGCAGTTCTACAATGCCGAATCGCATGTGCAGACATAGAGAGGATTTTAAAAGGAATTGGATCTCAGATAGGCACCGAAAATGATGGAATAAATTATCAAAATAATTTAATTGTAGATGATATTATATTATTATTGCAAATCTGGTTCATCATTTTTAGCCTATATCTATGGCACGCCGTTTTACTATTTATTCCAAATCAAGATATCTACTAAACTTTATGAGATATCTTATATACTATATGAGATATCTTATATAGTTTATAAGATATCTTATATAGTTTATAAGATATCTTATATAAACTATATATATAAGATATCTACTAAAGTATATAAGATATCTTATATACTATATAAGATATCTCATATAATATATAAGATATCTCATAAAGTTTAGTAGATATCTTATATATTTTAGTAGATATCTTATATAAAATTGTATATAAGATATCTTATCAACTATATAAGATATCTTATATATTTTACTAGATATCTTATATAGTTTAGTAGATATCTTATAAAGGAACTTATATAAGATATCTACTAAAGTATATAAGATATCTTATAAAAAGTAGTAAATACTGAGTGCTCCCTTTGATGCCGCACGAAATTGACTAATTGATTAAAATTTGAATTTCAACCAATGACAACTCTACAGTAATAAATCGCAGATATAGCCAGGATAGTGTCTACACTGTTCACACACACACACACACACACACACACACACGCGCGCACACACACACGTACACACACACGCACGCACGCACGCACGCACGCACGCACGCACACACGCACACGCGCGCACACACACACACACACACGCACACATATATGATCAGGGTCTACACGGGTCACGTGTACATACAATGATCGTACCTGCTGTCGTACCTGTTTATTCGGATCTACGCTGATCATTCACATAGACGGACGAACGGTATACACCCATAGAAGGACAGGGAATACGCTGTTCGTACCCGCTGGCGTTACCTATGATGATCAGGATTTACACTATCGCACCAGTCTCGATCTACACCGTTCATGCGTACACCCTTGCTAGGGTCTGCACTCACCATTCAGGGTATACGATGGTCGCCTGGGACGGCGGTCTGAGCATCCGGTTGATCATGATCTACACTGTTTACTGTTTCCCACCCTCCATCCTTAAGGTGGGAGTACGTTTATTAATGGAGGGCGGAGGAGGGTGGAGGGTGGGAAACAGTAAACAGTGTAGATCATGATCAACCTGATGCTCAGACCGCCGTCCCAGGCGACCATCATATACCCTGAATGGTGAGTGTAGACCCTAGCAAGGGTATGTGTATGAACAGTGTAGAAAATTGCTGCGGCGCTAAATTATTGGGGAGAATGCATTATTTTGTAATTTAATTAAACTTTCCTAAAAATATATAAGATATCTTATATAGTTTAGTAAATATCTTATTTAAATAATTAATGTAGATATCTACTAAACTATATAAGATATCTTATATACTATATAAGATATCTACTAAAATATATAACATATCTATTAAAGTTTAGTAGATATCTTATATATTTTAGTAGATATCTTATATAAAATTGTATACGAGATATCTTATATAGTTTAGTAGATATCTTATATATTATATAAGATATCTTCTAAATTATATAAGATATCTACTAAAGTTTATGAGATATCTTATATACTTTAGTAGATATCTGATATAAAATTTTATGTAAGATATATACTAAAGTATATAAGATATCTTATAAACTTTATGAGATATCTCATATAGTTTATAAGATATCTACTATAGTTTATGAGATATCTACTAAAGTTTAGTAGATATCTTATATAAGTGTTTTTTAATTAATATATCATATTGATTTAGTAGATATCTTATATAATATATTAGATATCTACTAAAGTTTATGAGATATTTTGTTTTGGGAATAAATAGTAAAACGGCGTGCCATATATATCCGACACACAGACGCTTTAAAGGCACTGTGTCTCAGATCATCTCCCGGATATTCAATATGTGTGTTTTCGATCCAGGCACAGTAAATGACCCATATGAACAAATTGCACCATTTTATTTGACAAAATTACCAAAACCATGCGTTATTTTCAAGTATTTACTATCAGAAACTGTGACTTACAGGGTAGACAATTTGGTTTAGCAGAATTTGCCATTTTCACAAAACATGACATGAAACAGCATTGTGTATAGCAAATGTATGACCCTGTCTTTTTCAAAGACACTTTATTGCAGTTTGTCATTTATTTACTATACACATTTATATGTTCAAGTGGTAAATTAGTCATAAATTGTAAACAAATATTCCGGAAGGGGCACTTTTCAGCCATCTTGGGAAAAAACATGTGTATTACAAGCTAAAGTGAGAATTTTCTCTCAAACTTTTAAGTTAGGCTAAAAAAAGGTGTGCTTCCTGTTACCCGACCGACCCTATGTTTTTTAAACAACGACCGTAATATTTTTAATGGAAACAAAGTTTTTGGTTCCGAAATTTTGGCTCCGGAAAATATTGCTGGGGATATACTTGTCCTCGGCATTTCCGGTGGTACAATAACAACATGAACACTTGATATCGACAGTACAAACAAATAAAAAGCTGACCAACCGACCCTATTATTTTTCAGCCCATAACAGGAAACACACCTATTTTTCTCAGGTTTTATGTACAAAGAACGGGCCCTAAGGCCATAAAAAGTACTTTGGTTCTCAGACACGGGGTTTGCGGAATGTGAGGACAGATTTTTTTTAATTTTTTTTTTTTGTTCCACATATTCGATTCTGATTTTTGCAAGTCACCATATGCATATACATGTACTTATGTTCTATAATGTTACTATAACCTCTTTAGACATAAAAAGTCACCAGCATTTCGTAAGACATGATTGAATTTAAAGGTACATGCCCACTCAGTAGACACAAACTATTATTTAAATGAGACGTAAATTTCCACACTGATATCAGTGGCGATAACCGTGTTTCTTTGAAATGTTAATGTACATTACTATTTATTCTCTGTATTTATTTTTTGATGTGCAATGATCATTCTTTATAATATGTCGCATTTAATTTGTGTAAATAATTAAAAAATATCATGCCTCATTTGCATATGAAAATATACTGATACCACTGCGCGTCACTATCAGTACAATAAATATTAATACATTATTATATCTGTATAGCGGGCACTCGTAATTTTTAGAACTGGTGGAATAGTGACACACTTATACACTTATTTAATTCCTATAAAGACCATTTTGTGCTTACTGAGTGGGCATGTACCTTTAACACATTTTTGCATGGTAGTGTTCTTTATTGATCATGTGGTGAAGTTACAGTACAATTTTATTTCTCCTTGACGATAAAATGCTTGACCTAATATCGGATAAGAAGGTAAATTTGGACCGCAAGTAAATAAAAGTGATCTTGCAGCATATGTGGCCAGTGGAGATCCTGATTGCCGTGTGGGCTTGTATAAATACAGATTGAATCAAAACCATTATACAGAAAAAAAACACTGTTTGATTGATGGAATGTCGACCCTGATCAGACTAAGCATGCGGATGCGCAGGTTGATCTAGAACTACACAGGTTGCCTACAATAACAATGCCCAACTATCGACATGCTAGATCAGCCCCTGCTGTTATTTTCAAACCAAATATGCATGCTTTTCAAGGGGGTTGTCAATTCCATCCTAAGACAGGCCATAGTCACAGGTGATTGAACACTGCAGGTATATGTAGATATAATATTAGGACATGTATTCATGCACATATGCATCATGGCATTATATCAAAACAGGTTTTCTGGATGACCAACAACAGCAATAAGTATATTAGCTGAAATAATCTTGACCAATACGTATGCGTTTTACGACTTCATTTAATAGTTACATTTTCTGTATTCTAATATTATAAAATATAAAAGATAAGATGAAGTAGTAAAAGGCATCTGTATTAGCCAAGATTATCTCAGCTACAGATATATGAACTGGGCCAGTAGTGCCACAATCATAAGCCCAGTTTGTGCCACAATCATAAGCCCAATTTGGATTCTTTAGGCGGACTAGGTCAACTTGTGATTGATTAGAGAAATGGAATTTGCGGCCAGGCTAGCTCCATATCTGTGACTGTGTCTGGATAAATGGGGCTTATGGAAATTGTGGCCGGTCTAGCTCTTGTATATGTGACTGTGACTGGAGAAATGGAACTTTGACTTGACTAGCATAGCTGCTGATTTGTAACAGTTATAGGAGTAATGGGGCTTAAAGAACCTGTGGCTAGCATAGCGCCTGATCTATGACTGGAGAAATGGGGCTGATCTATGACTGGAGAAATGGGGCTTAAATAACATGTGGCTAGAATAGCGCCTGATATATGACTGGATAAATGGGGTTAAAGGACATGTGGCTAGCATAGCGCCTGATATATGACTGGAGAAATGGGGCTTAAAGGACATGTGGCTAGCATAGCGCCTGATATATGACTAGAGAAATGGGACTTAAAGAACCTGTGGCTAGCATAACACCCGATCTATGACTGGAGAAATGGGGCTGATCTATGACTGGAGAAATGGGGGGGGGGGCTTAAAGAACATGTGGCTAGAATAGCGCCTGATATATGACTGGATAAATGGGGCTTAAAGGACATGTGGCTAGCATAGCGCCTGATATATGACTGGAGAAATGGGACTTAAAGAACATGTGGCTAGAATAGCGCCTGATATATGACTGGATAAATGGGGCTTACAGGACATGTGGCTAGAATAGCGCCTGATATATGACTGGATAAATGGGGCTTAAAGGACATGTGGCTAGCATAGCGCCTGATATATGACTGAATAAATGGGGCTTAAAGGACATGTGGCTAGCATAGCGCCTGATATATGACTGGAGAAATGGGACTTAAAGAACCTGTGGCTAGCATAACACCCGATCTATGACTGGAGAAATGGGGCTGATCTACGACTGAAGAAATGGGGCTTAAAGGACATGTGGCTAGCATAGCGCCTGATATATGACAGGAGAAATGGGACTTAAAGAACATGTGGCTAGAATAGCGCCTGATATATGACTGGATAAATGGGACTTAAAGAACATGTGGCTAGAATAGCGCCTGAGATATGACCGGATAAATGGGGCTTAAAGGACATGTGGCTAGCATAGCGCCTGATATATGACTGGAGAAATTGGGCTTAAAGAATCTGTGGTTAGCATAGCGCCTGATATATGACTGGAGAAATGGGGCTAGCATAGCGCCTGATCTATGACTGGAGATATGGGGCTTAAAGAACCTGTGGCTAGCATAACACCCGATCTATGACTGGAGAAATGGGGCTGATCTATGACTGGAGAAATGGGGCTTAAAGAACCTGTGGATAGCATAGCGCCTGATCTATGACTGGAGAAATGGAGGGGGGGGGGGGGTGCTTAATGAACCTGTGGATAGCATAGCGTCTGATCTATGACTGGATAAATGGGGGTGGGGGGGGTGGGGGGGGGGGGTGCTTAAATGAACCATGTGGCTAGCATTTGTGCCTGTCTATGACTGGAGAAATGGGGCTTAAAGAACATGTGGCTAGCATAACACCTGATCTATGACTGGAGAAATGGGGCTTAAAGAATCTGTGGCTAGCATAGCGCCTGATATATGACTGGATAAATGGGGCTTAAAGAAGCTATGGCTAGCGTAACACCTGATCTATGACTGGATAAATGGGGCTTAAAGAACCTTTGGCTAGCATAGCGCCTGATATATGACTGGATAAATGGGGCTTAAAGCACCTGTGGCTAGCATAGCGCATGATCTATGACTGGAGAAATGGGGCTTAAAGAACCTGTGGATAGCATAGCGCCTGGTCTATGACTGGAGAAATTGGGCTTAAAGAACCTGCGACTAGCATAGATAGCGCCTGATCTATGACTGGATAAATGAGGCATAAAGAACCTGTGGTTAGCATAGCGCCCGATCTATGACTGGAGAAATGGGGTTAAAGAACATGTGGCTCGCATAGCGCCTGATATATGACTGGATAAATGGGGCTTAAAGAACTTGTGGCTAGCATTGCACTTGATCTATGACTGGATAAATGGGACTTAATGAACCTGTGGCTAGAATAACACCTGATATATGACTGGATAAATGGGGCTTAAAGGACATGTGGCTGAGTCATAAGCTCCTGATATATGACCGGATAAATGACTAAAGAACTTAAAGTGTCTAGATACGACCGATCTATGAACTGAGATGGGGCTGATCTATGACTGGAAGAAATGGGGAAACTAAAGAACATGTGGCTAGAATAGCGCTGATATATGACTGGTAAATGCTTAAAGGACATGTGCTAGCATAGCGCCTGATATATAGACAGAGATGATGACTTAGAACGATGTGGCTAGAATAGCGCATGATATATGACTAGCATAAATGGGACTTAACAGAACATGTGGCTAGAATAGCGCCTGAGATATGACGGATAAATGGGGCTTAAAGGACATGTGGCTAGCATAGCGCCTGATATATGACTGGAGATGGAGAAATGGGCTTAAAGAATCTGTGGTTGGGAAAGCATAGCGCCTGATATGATGATAATGAGAAATGCTAGCATAGCGCTTAAAGAATCTATGACTGGAGAAATGGCTTAAAGACATGTGGCTAGCATGAACACTGATCTATGACGTGGAGTATGGGGCTGATAAAGCTAGACTGAGATACACTGATTCTTAGACTGAATGCTTATATAGCATAGCGCCTGATCTATGACTGGAGAAAGATGAGATAAAGGTGTGCTTAATGAACCTGTGGATAGCATAGCGCCTGATCTATGACTGGATAAATGGGGGTGGGGGGGGTGCTTAATGAACCTGTGGCTAGCATAGTGCCTGGTCTATGACTGGAGAAATGGGGCTTAAAGAACATGTGGCTAGCATAACACCTGATCTATGACTGGAGAAATGGGGCTTAAAGAACCTGTGGCTAGCATAGCGCCTGATATATGACTGGATAAATGGGGCTTAAAGAAGCTGTGGCTAGCATAACACCTGATCTATGACTGGATAAATGGGGCTTAAAGAACCTTTGGCTAGCATAGCGCCTGATCTATGACTGGATAAATGGGGCTTAAAGCACCTGTGGCTAGCATAGCGCCTGGTCTATGACTGGAGAAATTAGGCTTAAAGAACCTGCGACTAGCATAGATAACGCCTGATCTATGACTGGATAAATGAGGCGTAAAGAACCTGTGGTTAGCATAGCGCCCGATCTATGACTGGAGAAATGGGGCTTAAAGAACATGTGGCTCGCATAGCGCCTGATCTATGACTGGATAAATGGGGCTTAAAGAACTTGTGGATAGCATTGCACTTGATCTATGACTGGATAAATGGGACTTAATGAACCTGTGGCTAGAATAACACCTGATACATGACTGGATAAATGGGGCTTAAAGAACCTGTGGCTAGCATAGGGCCTGATCTATGACTGGATAAATGGGGCTTAAAGAACCTGTGGCTAGCATAGCGCCTGATCTGACTGGAGAAATGGGGCTTAACAAACCTGTGGCTGGCAAAACGCCTGATCTATGTAGCGTCTGACTGGAGAAATGGGGCTTCAAGAACCTGTGGCTAGCATAGCGGCTGATATATGACTGGAGAAATGGGGCTTAAAGAAACTGTGGCTACCATAACACCTGATCTATGACTGGAGAAATGGGGCTTAAAGAACCTGTGGCTAGCATAGCTAGCGCCTGATCTATGACTGGAAAAATTGGGCTTAAATAACCTGTGGCTAGCATAGCGCCTGATCTATGACTGGAGAAATGAGGCTTAAAGAACCTGTGGCTAGCATAGCGTCTGATATATGACTGGATAAATGGGGATTAAAGAACCTGTGGCTAGCATAGCGCCTGATATATGACTGGAGAAATGGGGCTTAAAGAACCTGTGGCTAGCATACCACCTGATATATGACTGGATAAATGGGGCTTAAAGAACCTGTGGTAAGCAAAACACCTGATCTATGACTGGAGAAATGGGGCTTAAAGAACCTGTGGCTAGCATAGCGCCTGATATATGAAAGGATAAATGGCGCTTAAAGAACCTGTGGCTAGCATAGCGCATGATCTATGACTGGAGAATTGGGGCTTAAAGAACCTGTGGATAGCATAACGCCTGATCTATGACTGGAGAAATTGGGCTTAAAGAACCTGCGACTAGCATAGATAGCGCCTGATCTATGACTGAATAAATCAGGCGTAAATAACCTGCGGTTAGCATAGCGCCCGATCTATGACTGGAGAAATGGGGCTTAAAGAACCTGTGGCTGGCATTGCACTTGATCTATGACTGGATAAATGGGACTTAATGAACCTGTGGCTAGAATAACACCTGATATATGACTGGATAAATGGGGCTTAAAGAACGTGTGGCTATCTTGCGGCCTCTGATCTTATGATTTGGATAAGGATTAAAAGGGGCTTAAAAAAAGAACCTGTGGCTAGGCAATAGCGCCTATCTGGATGGGGGTTGAAATGGGGCTAAGATAAACCTGTGGCTAGCCAAACGCCTGATTATTGGTAAAAAGGGCGTCTGGACTGAGAAATGGGGCTTCCCAGAACCTGTGGCTAGCTAAAGGGTGATCTATGACTGGAGATTGGGGCTAAAAAAAATGTGTGCCATAACCACCTGATATATGTGGAGGGGAAATGGGGCTTAAAAAAGAACTGTGGCTTAGCATTTAGGCTAAAGCCTGATTCTAAAGATGAAAAATTGGGCTTAAATAACCTTGTGGCATAGCATAGCGGCCTGATTCTAAATGACTGGGATGAAATTGAAGGCTTAAAGGAACTTGTTGGCTTAGCATAGGCGTCTTTTGATAATATTGAACTGGAGAAATGGGGCTGAGGGACCCTGAGCTTTAAAGCATAGCACCTGAAATTTATGAATGGATAATGGGGATTAAAGGAACTGTGGCTAGGGATGCGCCTGGATCTATGACTGGAAGAAATGGCGCTTAAAAAAAAGAACCTGTGGCAGCATACCACCTGATATTGACAGGAAATTAAAGGGGCTTAGAACCTGTGGCAAAGCAATAACACGCTGATCTATGATGGAGGAAAATGGGGGCTTAAAGAAACTGTGGCTAAAGCAAAATAACAACATGCTCTATGAATAGGATTACATGCTAAAAAACTGGGGTTGGCTAGCTTACACACGGAATCTATGACTGGATAATTGCGCTAATTATTAAAACCTGTGGGGAAATAGGCATACAACCGGAAATCTTAAATTGACTGGATGGAAATGGGGCTTAAAGAACCTGTGGCTTAAAGCCATAAAGCAACTGATCTGACTGGATAAATGGGGCTTAAAAGAACATGTGACTAGCATAAGCACTGATCTACTGGACTGATAAATTTGCTCTTAAACGAACTGTTAGCTTAAAACACCCGATTATTGAACTGTGGAAATGGGGCTTTAAGAAACTGTGGCTAGCATAGCCGTATTGAATCTATTGACTGGGATAATTGTAGGAACATGTGGCTTAGCATAGCACCTTGAAATCTATGAACTAAGAAATGGCTAGAACTTGTTGGCTAGGGGCATAGCACCTGATTTATGGACTGGATAAATGGTTGATTAAAAGAACTGGGCCTAGCAAATACGCTGATCTATGACCTTGGAAGAAATGGGGCATAAAGAACGCGGGCAACACCCCCCCGGTGGCTTAAAGCATAACCACCTGATATTATTAAACAGGAATAAAGGGCTAAAGACGTGGCAAGCATAACACCTGAATCTTAAATGACCTGGAGGAGAAAATGGGCTTAAAGAACCTGTGGCTAGCATACACCTTGCTCCTATTGATTGGATACAAATTGCTTAGAACCTGTGGGGCTAAAGCCATTACTCCCGATCTATTGACTGATAAATGCGGCTTAAATAACCTGTGGATTACATAAAAAACCAAAACCGATCTTATGGTCTTGGAGAAATGGGGCTTAAAGAACGGTTGGGGCCTTAGCATAAAGCACCTGGATCAAATTGACTGGATAAATGCTTAAAGAACATGTGGACTAGGCAAATAGCTCCTGATCTAAGACCTGATAAATTGGGGCTTAAAGAACCTATGTTAGCATAAAACAACACCGATCTATGACTGGAAAGGGGGGGGGGGGGGAAATGGGGCTTAAAGACCTGTGGCTTGCATAGCCGCTGATCTATTGACAGAAATAAATGGGGCTTAAAGAACCTGTGGCTTAGCATAGCCCACCTGGATCTAAATGACTTTAGAAATTGGGGCCCTAGACCTGGTGGGCTTTAGCTACACCCGATATGTTACTGGAGAAATGGGGCTGAGGGGAAACCTTGTGGCTACAATAACACCTGAATTCTATGACTGGAGAAATGGGGCTTAAAGAACTGTGGCTAGCATAGCTTAAACGACTGATCATGACTGGAAAAATTGGGCTAATAACCTGGGGGTTGGCTAGCATAGCGCCTGATTCTATTGAAACTGGAGAAATGGAGGCCTTAAAGAACCTGTGGCTAGCATAAGCGTCTGATATAAAATGAACTGTAGAAATGGGGCTTAAGAACCTGTGGCTACCTAGCACCTTAATTTAATGACCTTGGATAAATGGGGAGTAAATAACCTTTGGCTAAGCATAGCGGCCTTTGAATCTAATACTGAGGAAATTGGGGCTTAAAGAACCTTTGGTGGCTAGCAGAACACCCGATATATGACTGGAGGGGAAATATGCTAGAACCAGTGGCTTAGCCATAACACCCGATCTAAATGACTGAGATGGCTAAAAGACTGCTCATGGGGAAATGGGGCTTCAGAACCTGATGGCTAGCATAGCGAACTGATATTTGACATGGGGTTGAAAAATGGCTAATACAGTGGCTTAAAGCCTTAGCACCTCGATCTATGCTGTACATGAGTCTAAAGACAGTGGGCTTAAAGCCATAGTCTGGAATATGAACCTGGAGAATGATGCTGGAGAAACTTGTGGCTAGCATAGCACCTGATCTTTGACTGGATACATGGGGCTTAAAGAACCTGTGGTTAGCATAGCACCTGATCTATGACTGGAGAAATGGGTCTTAAAGAACCTGTGGCTAGCATAGCACCTGATCTATGACTGGAGAAATGGGGATTAAAGAACATGTGACTAGCATAGCACCTGATATATGACTGGATAAATGGGGCTTAATGAACCTGTGGCTAGCATAACACCCGATCTATGACTGGAGAAATGGGGCTTAAAGAACATGTGGCTAGCATAGCGTCTGATCTATGACTGGATAAATGGGGCTTAAAGAACCTGTGGCTAGCATAGCGCCTCGGGATTACAGAACCTGTGGCTAGCATAGCGCTTGATATATGACTGGAGAAATGAGGCTTAAAGAACATGTTGCTAGCATAGCGCCCGATCTATGACTGGAGAAATGGGGCTTAAAAAACATGTCTAGCATAGCGCTATGAGGCTTAAAAACATGTTGTAGCAAGCGCCCCGAACTATGACTGGAAAATGGGGGCTTAAAAAACAGTGGCTAGCATAGCGCATGATCTATGAATGGAGAAATGGGGCTTAACGAACCTGTGGCTAGCATAACACCTGATCTATGACTGGAGAAATGTGGCTTAAGGAACCTTTGGCTAGCATAACACCTGGGGATCTTAAATAAAAAAAAAACTGGCGAAATGGGGCTTAAAAGAACCAGTGATTGCAAAGCACCTGATCTAATGACTGGATAAAATTGGGGCTTAAATAACCTGTGGCTATCATAACACCCGATCTATGACTGGAGAAATGGGCTTAAAGAACCTGTGGCAGCATAGCGTCTGATCTAAAGACTGGATAAATGGGGCTTAAAGAACCGTGGCTAGCATAGCGCCGATCTATAACTGGGAGAAAGGGGCTTAAAAAAAACCTGTGCTTAGCACAGCGCCCGATCAATGACTAGAAAATGGGCTTAAAGAACATGACTAGCATAGTACCTGATCTATGACTTTAGAAATGGGGATTTAAAAGAACCTGTGGGCAAGCAAAACACCCTATCTATGACATGAAAATTTGCTAGGGCTTAAAGAACCCTATGGCTAGCATCTAGCGCCTGATCTATGACTGGAGAAATGGGGCTTAAAGAACATGTGGCTAAGCATAGCGCCTGATCTATACCTGGAGAAATGGAATGTCTTAAAGAACCTGTGGCTAGCATAGCGCCTGATTCGAGTATACTGACCCTTGATAAAAGGGGCTTTAAATGAACCTGTGGGGCTTAAAGCATAACACATGATCTACTGACTTGGAGAAATGGGGGCTCCTAAAGAACCTGTGGCTAGCATAGCCGCCTGATAAATACGACCTGCATACGTGGGGCTAAAGAACATGTGGGCTAGCATAGCTGATCCCCCTATACAATGACTGGAGCATAGCGGCCTTAAAGACCTGTGGCTAGCATAACACCCTGATATATGACTGGAGAAATGGGCTAACAACCTGTGCTAGCATAGCGCCTGATGGATACATGAAACTGGATAAAACGAATAAATACTTGGAACTGAAACCTGTTGGATAGCATATCGCCCTGATCTATGACTGGATAAATGGGGCTTAAAGAACCTGTAGCATAGCATATCGACCCTGGGTATCTTAGACTGGAGCATAGGGGCTTAAATGAACACTTGTGGCTAGCATAGCGACTGATCTATGACTGGAGAAAATGGGGGTTAAAAGAACATGTGGTCCTTAGCATAGCAACCTGATTATTGACTGGATAAATGCCTTAATGAACTGTGGCTAGCATAACACCCGATCTATGGGACTAAGGAGAAATTGGGGCTTAAATAGAACATGTGGCCTAGCATAGCGTCTGGATCTTTATTGACTAGGTGGGGCTTAAAGAACCTGTGGCTAGCATAGCGCCTCGGGTTTACAGAAACCTGTGGCTAAGCATAGCGCCTTGATATATGACGGAGAAATGAGGCTAAAGAAATGGGGTTGCTTTAGCATAGCGCCGATCTATGACTGGAGAAATGGGGCTTAAAAAACATTTGTGGGGCTTAGCATAGCGCAGATCTGATGGAGAAATGGGGCTTAACGAACCTGCTTAGCATACCACCTTATCTATGACTGGAGAAATGTTGGCTTAAAGGAACCTTTGGGCTTGGCATTAACACCTTGATCTATGACTGGGAGAAATGGGGTTAAAGGTTAAAAACCTGTGATTGCATAGCACCTGATCTATGACTGGGATTAAATGGGGGCTTAAAATAACCTGTGGCTAAAAAAAGCAAACACCCCGATCTATGACTGGAGAAATTGGGGCTTAAAGACCTGTGGCTGCTTAGCGTCTGATCTATGGAACTGGATAAATGGGCTTTAAAGAACCTGTGGCTAGCATGCGCCGGATCTATAATGGAGAAATACTTAAAAAACCCTGTGGCTAGCCACAGGCGCCCGATCTTAGACGGAAGAAATGGGGCTTTAAAGAAACATGTGACTAGCATTGTACCTGGATCTATGACTTTTGAAATGGGGGATTAAAGAACCTGGGTGGCCTACAAACCCGATCTATGACAGGAGAAACTTTTGGGGCTTTAAAATAAACCCTTTGGGCTAGAATAGCGCCTGATCTATGACTGGAGAAAAAAAAAAAAAAACGGGGTCTTAACGAACATGTGGTGGCATAGCGGGGGGGGGCCCTGTCTATGGACTGGAGAAATGGGGTCTTATGAAACCTGTGGTAGCTTAGCGCCTGATTTCTTTGAAACGGAGAAATGGGGCTTAAATAACCTGTGGGCTAGCATTAACCATGATCTAGATGGAAAAGGTGGGGCTTAAAGAACCTGTGGCTAGGCATGCGCCTGATATACGACTGCCATAAAATGGGGCTTAAAGAAACCTGTGGCTAGCATAGCGGCCTAATCAATGACTGGAGAAATGGGGCTTAAAGAAACCTGGGGCTCCATAACACCTGATAATATGACTGGGAGAAAGGGGCTTTAAAGAACCTGTGGCTGCATAGCGGCCTGATATAAGACTGGATAAAACGGATTAAAGAACTGTGGTTAGCAATATCGCCTGATCTTTGGACTGGATAAATGGGGCTTTAAAGAAACCTTGTAGCTAGCATTAGCGCCTTATCTATACTGGAGAAACTAGGCCTTTATTGAAACCTGGGGATGGCTAGCATTAAGCGCCTGATCTATGACTGGAGGAAACGGGATAGAAACATGGTAGCATAGCCTGATCTATGACTGGATAAAGGGGCTTAAAGAACATGTGGTAAGAATTGCACCTGATATATGACTGGATAAAAGGGGTTTAAAGAACGGGGCATGCCTAAACACCTGATCTTTGACTGGAGAAATTGGGGCTTAAAGAACCTGGTGGGCTAGCATAACCCTGCCTCTTATTGATTGGATTCATGGGGCCTTAAAGAACATGTTAGGCATAACACCCGATCTATGACTGGATAAATTGCGGGCTTTAATGAACCTGTGGATTGCATAACACCCGATCTTATGACTGGAGGAAATGGGGCTTAAAGAACCTGTGGGGGCTTGCAATAGCACCTGATCATTGACTGGATAAAATGGGGCTTAACGAAAAGGTGATAGCAAGCACCCTGATCTAGGATGGATAAATTGGGGCTTAAAAGAACCTTAGGGTTGCATAAAACACCCGATCTATGATGGAGAAAATTGGGGGCTTAAAGAACCTGTGGCTAGCTTGCGTCCTGATCTAAGGAAGGATAAATGGGGGCTTAAAGAACAGTGGCTTGGCCATAGCACTGTCTTGACCTTTTAAAATGGGGCTTAAAGAACCTGTGGCTAGCATAACACCCGATATATGACTGGAGAAATGGGGCTTAAAGAACCTGTGGCTAGCATAACACCCGATCTATGACTGGAGAAATGGGGCTTAAAGAACCTTTTAGGCTTCATGAAAATTGGGCTTCATGAACCTGTGGCTAGCATAGCGCCTGATCTTTGACTGGATACATGGGGCTTAAAGAACCTGTGGTTAGCATAGCACCTGATCTATGACTGGAGAAATGGGTCTTAAAGAACCTGTGGCTAGCATAGCACCTGATCTATGACTGGAGAAATGGGGCTTAAAGAACATGTGACTAGCATAGCACCTGATCTATGACTGGATAAATGGGGCTTAATGAACCTGTGGCTAGCATAACACCCGATCCATGACTGGAGAAATGGGGCTTAAAGAACATGTGGCTAGCATAGCGTCTGATCTATGACTGGATAAATGGGGCTTAAAGAACCTGTGTCTAGCATAGCGCCTCGGGATTACAGAACCTGTGGCTAGCATAGCGCTTGATCTATGACTGGAGAAATGAGGCTTAAAGAACATGTTGCTAGCATAGCGCCCGATCTATGACTGGAGAAATGGGGCTTAAAAAACATGTGGCTAGCATAGCGCATGATCTATGAATGGAGAAATGGGGCTTAACGAACCTGTGGCTAGCATAGCGCCTGATCTATAACTGGAGAAATGGGGCTTAAAAAACCTGTGGCTAGCACAGCGCCCGATCTATGACTGGAGAAATGGGGCTTAAAGAACATGTGACTAGCATAGCACCTGATCTATGACTTTAGAAATGGGGATTAAAAAAGAACCTGTGCTAGGCATAACACCCAACACCCGATCTATGACAGGAGAAATGGGGCTTAAAGAACCTGTGGCTAGCATAGCGCCTGATCTATGACTGGAGAAATGGGTCTTAACGAACATGTGGCTAGGCATAGCGTCTGAATCTCATGATCTGGATAAATGGGTCTTAAATAAAAGAACCTGTGGCTAGCATATCGCCTGATCTATGACTGATAAATGGGGGCTTAAATAACCTGTGGCTACATAAGACACCTGCGCTATGATTGAGAAATGGGGCTTAAAGAACCGTGCTAGCATAGCGCCTGATATACGGACTTGAACATAAATGCTTCATAACCTAGTGGCTAGCATAGCGCCTAATCAAGACTGGAGAAATGGGGGCTTAAAGAACCTGTGGCTACCATAACGACCTGATATGGGGACTGGAGAAACTGGGGCTTAAAGAAACCTGTGGCTAGCATAGCGCCTGATCTATGACTGGATAAAAAGGGCTTAAAGAACCTGTGGCTTATGCGCATATCGCCTGATCTATGGAACTGGAATAAATGGGGCTTAAAGAACCTGTAGCTAGCATAGCGCCTGCATCTATGACTGGAGAAATAGGGCTTAATTAGAACCTCCGTGGCTAGCATAAGCGCCTGATCTATGGGGACTGGAGAAATGATTAAAGAAAACATGTGCTAGCATAGTCGCCTGAATCGATAAGACATGGAGGAAATGGGGCTTAAAGAACCTGTGGCTAGCATAACACCTGATCTATGACTGGAGAAATGGGGCTTATAGAACATGTGGCTAGCATAACACCTGATATATGACTGTAGAAATGGGGCTTAAAGAACATGTGACTAGCATAGCACCTGATCTATGACTGGATAAATGGGGCTTAATGAACCTGTGGCTAGCATAACACCCGATCTATGACTGGAGAAATGGGGCTTAAAGAACATGTGGCTAGCATAGCGTCTGATCTATGACTGGATAAATGGGGCTTAAAGAACCTGTGGCTAGCATAGCGCCTGATCTATGACTGGAGAAATGAGGCTTAAAGAACATGTTGCTAGCATAGAGCCCGATCTATGACTGGAGAAATGGGGCTTAAAAAACATGTGGCTAGCATAGCGCATGATCTATGAATGGAGAAATGGGGCTTAATGAACCTGTGGCTAGCATAACACCTGATCTATGACTGGAGAAATGGGGCTTAAAGAACCTTTGGCTAGCATAACACCTGATGTATGACTGGAGAAATGGGGCTTAAAGAACCTGTGGCTAGCATAGCGCCTGATCTATGACAGGAGAAATGGGGCTTACTGAACATGTGGCTAGCATAGCGTCTGATCTATGACTGGATAAATGGGGCTTAATGAACCTGTGGCTAGCATAGCGCCTGATCTATGACTGGATAAATGGGGCTTAAAGAACATGTGACTAGCATAGCACCTGATCTATGACTGGATAAATGGGGCTTAAAGAACCTATGGTTAGCATAACACCCGATCTATGACTGGAGAAATGGGGCTTAAAGAACCTGTGGCTAGCATAGCGTCTGATCTATGACTGGATAACTGGGGCTTAAAGAACATGTGGCTAGCATAGCACCTGATCTATGACTTTAGAAATGGGGCTTAAAGAACCTGTGGCTAGCATAACAACCTGCTCTATGATGGATACATGCTTAAAGAACATGTGGCTAGCATAACACCCGATCTATGACTGGATAAATGCGGCTTAATGAACCTGTGGATAGCATAACACCCGATCTATGACTGGAGAAATGGGGCTTAATGAACCTGTGGCTAGCATAACACCTGATCTATGACTGGAGAAATGGGGCTTAAAGAACCTTTGGCTAGCATAACACCTGATGTATGACTGGAGAAATGGGGCTTAAAGAACCTGTGGCTAGCATAGCGCCTGATCTATGACGGGTAGAAAATGATAGCTTACTGTACATGTGGCTAGCATAGCGCCTGATCTATGACTGGATAAATGGGGCTTAATGAACCTGTGGCTAGCATAGCGCCTGATTTATGACTGGATAAATGGGGCTTAAAGAACATGTGACTAGCATAGCACCCGATCTATGACTGGAGAAATGGGGCTTAAAGAACCTGTGGCTAGCATAGCGTCTGATCTATGACTGGATAAATGGGGCTTAAAGAACATGTGGCTAGCATAAGCACCTGATCTATGACATTTAGAAATGGGGCTTATGACCTGGCTAATGCACCTGTGGCTAGCATAACACCTGCTCTATGATAGGAATACATGGGGCTTAAAGACATGTGGCTACATAGCTAACACCCGATCTATGACTGGATAAATTGCTCTTAACTGATCCTGTGGATAGCATAACACCCGATCTAATGACTGAAGAATGGGGCTTAATGTAAACCTTGTGGCTAGCATACACCTGATCTATGACTGGAGAAATGGGGCTTAAAGAACCATGGCTAGCTATACCAAATGATGATACTGACTGGAGAAATGGGGCTTAAATAACCTGTGGCTAGCATAGCGCCTGATCTATGACGGGAGAAATGGGCTTACTGAACATGTGGCTAGCATAGGCGGCCTGATCTATGAACTGGATAAATGGGGGCTTAGAAATAACCTGGGCTAGCCTAACCAACCTGCCTCAAGAACTGGATAAAAGGGGCTTGAAAAACCTGTGGCTAGCACAGCACCTGATCTATGACTGGAGAAATGGGGCTTAAAGAACTGTGGCTTGCATAGCATTATGATCTATGACTGGATGGGGCTAAATAAGCTGTGGCAAGCTAACAACCTATTATTACTGGAGAAATGGGGCTTAAAAAGAAACCTGTGGCTAGCATAAGCGCCATATATACGCCTGCATAAATGGGGCTATGAAACCTGGCTAGCATAGGGCCGGCCTAACTATGACTGTAGAAAAGGGGCATAAAGAACATTGGCTACCATAACACCTGATCTAAGACTGGAGAAAATGGGTCTTAAAGAACCTGCTAGGCATAGCACCTAGAACTATGACTGGAGAAACGGGGCTTTAAAGAACCTGGGCTAGCATGGAGCACCTATCAATGAAATGGAGAAATGGAGCTTTAAAGAACATTGTGACTAGCATAAGCACCTGATCTAATGACTGGATAAGGGGCTTAATGAACCTGTGGCTAGCATAACACCCGATCTATGACTGGAGAAATGGGGCTCAAAGAACATGTGGCTAGTATAGCGCCCGATCTATGACTGGAGAAATGGGGCTTAAAAAACATGTGGCTAGCATAGCGCATGATCTATGAATGGAGAAATGGGGCTTAACGAACATGTGGCTAGCATAACACCTGATCTATGACTGGAGAAATGGGGCTTAAGGAACCTTTGGCTAGCATAACACCTGATCTATGACTGGAGAAATGGGGCTTAAGGAACCTTTGGCTAGCATAACACCTGATCTATGACTGGAGAAATGGGGCTTAAAAGAACCTGTGGGCTAGCATAACCCCGATCTATGACTGGATAAATGGGGCTTAAATAACCTGTGGCTAGCATAACACCCGATCTATGACTGGATAAATGGGGCTTACAGAACCTGTGGCTATCATAGCGTCTGATCTATGACTGGATAAATGGGGCTTAAAGAACCTGTGGCTAGCATAGCGCCTGATCTATAACTGAGAAATGGGGCTTAAAAAACGTGGCCTAGCACAGCGCCCGAATCTATGACTGGAGAAATGGGGCTTATAAAGAACATGACTAGCATAGCACCTGATCTATGACATTAGAAATGGGGATTAAAGAACCTGTGGCTAGCATAACACCCGATCTATGACAGGAAAATTTGGCTTAAAGAACCTGTGGCTAGCATAGCGCCTGATCTATGACTGGAGAAATGGGTCTTAAACGAACATGTGCTGGCATAGCATCTGATCTATGACTGGAGAAATGGGTCTTAAAGAACCTGTGGCTAGCATAGCGCCTGATCTATGACTGGAGAAATGGGGCTTAAATAACCTGTGGCTAGCATAACACCTGATCTATGACTGGAGAAATGGGGCTTAAAGAACCTGTGGCTAGCATAGCGCCTGATCTATGACTGGATAAATGGGGCTTAATGAACCTGTGGCTAGCATAACACCTGATCTATGACTGGAGAAATGGGGCTTAAAGAACCTTTGGCTAGCATAACACCTGATGTATGACTGGAGAAATGGGGCTTAAAGAACCTGTGGCTAGCATAGCGCCTGATCTATGACGGGAGAAATGGGGCTTACTGAACATGTGGCTAGCATAGCGCCTGATCTATGACTGGAGAAATGGGGCTTAAAGAACCTTTGGCTAGCATAACACCTGATGTATGACTGGAGAAATGGGGCTTAAAGAACCTGTGACTTGCATAGCACCTGATCTATGACTGGATAAATGGGGCTTAAATAACCTGTGGCTAGCATAACACCCGATCTATGACTGGATAAATGGGGCTTACAGAACCTGTGGCTATCATAGCGTCTGATCTATGACTGGATAAATGGGGCTTAAAGAACCTGTGGCTAGCATAGCGCCTGATCTATAACTGGAGAACTGGGGCTTAAAAAACCTGTGGCTAGCACAGCGCCCGATCTATGACTGGAGAAATGGGGCTTAAAGAACATGTGACTAGCATAGCACCTGATCTATGACTTTAGAAATGGGGATTAAAGAACCTGTGGCTAGCATAACACCCGATCTATGACAGGAGAAATGGGGCTTAAAGAACCTGTGGCTAGCATAGCGCCTGATCTATGACTGGAGAAATGGGTCTTAACGAACATGTGGCTGGCATAGCGTCTGATCTATGACTGGAGAAATGGGTCTTAAAGAACCTGTGGCTAGCATAGCGCCTGATCTATGACTGGAGAAATGGGGCTTAAATAACCTGTGGCTAGCATAACACCTGATCTATGACTGGAGAAATGGGGCTTAAAGAACCTGTGGCTAGCATAGCGCCTGATCTATGACTGGATAAATGGGGCTTAATGAACCTGTGGCTAGCATAACACCTGATGTATGACTGGAGAAATGGGGCTTAAAGAACCTTTGGCTAGCATAACACCTGATGTATGACTGGAGAAATGGGGCTTAAAGAACCTGTGGCTAGCATAGCGCCTGATCTATGACGGGAGAAATAGGGCTTACTGAACATGTGGCTAGCATAGCGCCTGATCTATGACTGGATAAATGGGGCTTAATGAACCTGTGGCTAGCATAGCGCCTGATCTATGACTGGATAAATGGGGCTTAAAGAACATGTGACTAGCATAGCACCTGATCTATGACTGGATAAATGGGGCTTAAAGAACCTATGGTTAGCATAACACCCGATCTATGACTGGAGAAATGGGGCTTAAAGAACCTGTGGCTAGCATAGCGTCTGATCTGTGACTGGATAAATGGGGCTTAAAGAACATGTGGCTAGCATAGCACCTGATCTATGACTTTAGAAATGGGGCTTAAAGAACCTGTGGCTAGCATAACACCTGCTCTATGATTGGATTCATGGGGCTTAAAGAACATGTGGCTAGCATAACACCCGATCTATGACTGGATAAATGCGGCTTAATGAACCTGTGGATAGCATAACACCCGATCTATGACTGGAGAAATGGGGCTTAATGAACCTGTGGCTAGCATAACACCTGATCTATGACTGGAGAAATGGGGCTTAAAGAACCTTTGGCTAGCATAACACCTGATGTATGACTGGAGAAATGGGGCTTAAAGAACCTGTGGCTAGCATAGCGCCTGATCTATGACGGGAGAAATGGGGCTTACTGAACATGTGGCTAGCATAGCGCCTGATCTATGACTGGATAAATGGGGCTTAATGAACCTGTGGCTAGCATAACAACCGATCTATGACTGGATAAATGGGGCTTAAAAACCTGTGGCTAGCACAACACCTGATCTATGACTGGAGAAACTGGGCATTCAAAGACCAGTGACTTGCATAGCACCTGATCTATGACTGGAGAAATGGGGCTTAAATAACCTGTGGCTAGCATAACACCTGATCTATGACTGGAGAAATGGGGCTTAAAGAACCTGTGGCTAGCATAAGCGATCTATACTGGAGAAATGGGGCTTAAGACTGCAGCAAATGCGCCTTAAAGAACTGATAAATGGGATTAAATTAACCTGTAGCATAGCGCCTAATCTATGACTGGAGAAATGGGGCTTAAAGAACATGAGGCTACATACACCTGATCTATGACCTGGAGAAATGGGGCTTAGACTAGAAACTTGGCTAGCATAGCGCCTGTGGCTATATCTGACGGATGGGATACATGGGGCAAAGAACCTGTGGTTATAGCATAAGCACCTGATAAACTATGACTGGAGAAATGTGGTTCTTAAAGAACCTGTGGGCTAGCATAAAGCGCCTGAAAATCTATGACTGGAGAAATATTGGGGCTTTAAAATAACCTGTGGCTAGCATAACACCTGATCTAATGACTGGAGAAATTGGGCTTAAAGAACCTGTGGCTAGCATATCGCCTGATCTATACTGGAATAAATGGGGCAAATAATGGAACCTGTGGCTAGCATAACACCAGATCTATGACTGGAGAAATGGGGCTTAAAATAAAAGAACCTTTGGGCTAGCATAACACCTGATGTATGACTGGAGAAATGGGGCTTAAAGAACCTGTGGCTAGCATAGCGCCTGATCTATGACGGGAGAAATGGGGCTTACTGAACAGTGGCAAGCAAAAAGCGCCTGATCTATGACTGGATAAATGGGGCTTAATGAACCTGTGGCTAGCATAGCGCCTGATCTATGACTGGATAAATGGGGCTTAAAGAACATGTGACTAGCATAGCACCTGATCTATGACTGGATAAATGGGGCTTAAAGAACCTATGGTTAGCAAAACACCCGATCTATGACTGGAGAAATGGGGCTTAAAGAACCTGTGGCTAGCATAGCGTCTGATCTATGACTGGATAAATGGGGCTTAAAGAACATGTGGCTAGCATAGCACCTGATCTATGACTTTAGAAATGGGGCTTAAAGAACCTGTGGCTAGCATAACACCTGCTCTATGATTGGATACATGGGGCTTAAAGAACATGTGGCTAGCATAACACCCGATCTATGACTGGATAAATGCGGCTTAATGAACCTGTGGATAGCATAACACCCGATCTATGACTGGAGAAATGGGGCTTAATGAACCTGTGGCTAGCATAACACCTGATCTATGACTGGAGAAATGGGGCTTAAAGAACCTTTGGCTAGCATAACACCTGATGTATGACTGGAGAAATGGGGCTTAAAGAACCTGTGGCTAGCATAGCGCCTGATCTATGACGGGAGAAATGGGGCTTACTGAACATGTGGCTAGCATAGCGCCTGATCTATGACTGGATAAATGGGGCTTAATGAACCTGTGGCTAGCATAACAACCGATCTATGACTGGATAAATGGGGCTTAAAAACCTGTGGCTAGCACAACACCTGATCTATGACTGGAGAAATGGGGCTTAAAGAACATGTGACTTGCATAGCACCTGATCTATGACTGGAGAAATGGGGCTTAAATAACCTGTGGCTAGCATAACACCTGATCTATGACTGGAGAAATGGGGCTTAAAGAACCTGTGGCTAGCATAGCGCCTGATATACGACTGCATAAATGGGGCTTAAAGAACCTGTGGCTAGCATAGCGCCTAATCTATGACTGGAGAAATGGGGCTTAAAGAACATGTGGCTACCATAACACCTGATCTATGACTGGAGAAATGGGGCTTAAAGAACCTGTGGCTAGCATAGCGCCTGATATATGACTGGATAAATGGGGATTAAAGAACCTGTGGTTAGCATAGCACCTGATCTATGACTGGAGAAATGGGGCTTAAAGAACATGTGACTAGCATAGCACCTGATCTATGACTGGATAAATGGGGCTTAAAGAACCTATGGTTAGCATAACACCCGATCTATGACTGGAGAAATGGGGCTTAAAGAACCTGTGGCTAGCATAGCGTCTGATCTATGACTGGATAAATGGGGCTTAAAGAACATGTGGCTAGCATAGCACCTGATCTATGACTTTAGAAATGGGGCTTAAAGAACCTGTGGCTAGCATAACACCTGCTCTATGATTGGATACATGGGGCTTAAAGAACATGTGGCTAGCATAACACCCGATCTATGACTGGATAAATGGGGCTTAATGAACCTGTGGATAGCATAACACCCGATCTATGACTGGAGAAATGAGGCTTAAAGAACCTTTTGGGCTTCATGAAAATTGGGCTTCATGAACCTGTGGCTAGCATAGCGCCTGATCTTTGACTGGATACATGGGGCTTAAAGAACCTGTGGTTAGCATAGCACCTGATCTATGACTGGAGAAATGGGTCTTAAAGAACCTGTGGCTAGCATAGCACCTGATCTATGACTGCAGAAATGGGGCTTAAAGAACATGTGACTAGCATAGCACCTGACCTATGACTGGATAAATGGGGCTTAATGAACCTGTGGCTAGCATAACACCCGATCTATGACTGGAGAAATGGGGCTTAAAGAACATGTGGCTAGCATAGCGTCTGATCTATGACTGGATAAATGGGGCTTAAAGAACCTGTGGCTAGCATAGCGCCTCGGGATCACAGAACCTGTGGCTAGCATAGCGCTTGATCTATGACTGGAGAAAGGAGGCTTAAAGAACTGTGGCTAGCGTTGCGCACTGATCTTATGGACTGGAGAAATGGGGCTTAAAGACCTGTGGTAGCTTAAGCACCTGATATATGACTATGGGACTGTGCTTCAAGAACCTGTTGTAGCATAGCACCTGATCTATGAGTGGATAAATGGGGCTTAAAGAAAGCTGTGGGTAGCATAACACCGATCTATGACTGGAGAAATGGGGCTTTAAAGAACCTGGGGGCTAGCATAGCGTTGATCTATGATGGATTATATGGGGCTTAAAGAACCTGTGGGCTAGCATAGCGCCTCGGGATTACAGAACCTGTGGCTAGCATAGCGCCTGATCTATGACTGGAGAAATGAGGCTTAAAGAACATGTTGCTAGGATAGCGCCCGATGTATGACTGGAGAAATGGGGCTTAAGGAACCTGTATAAATGGGGCTTAAAGAATCTGTGGCTAGCATAACACCCGATCTATGACTGGATAAATGGGGCTTAAAAAACATGTGGCTAGCATAGCGCCTGATTTATGACTGGATAAATGGGGCTTAAAGAACCTGTGGCTAGCATAACACCTGATCTATGACTGAAGAAATGGGGCTTAAATAACCTGTGGCTAGCATAGCGCCTGATCTATGACTGGAGAAATGGGGCTTAAAGAACCTGTGGCTAGCATAGCGCCTGATCTGTGACTGGAGAAATGGGGCTTAAAGAACCTGTGGCTAGCAGAGCGCCTGATCTATGACTGGAGAAATGGGTCTCAAAGAACCTGTGGCTAGCATAGCACCTGATCTATGACTGGAGAAATGGGGCTTAAAGAACCTGTGGCTAGCACAGCACCTGATCTATGACTGGAGAAATGGGGCTTAAAGAACATGTGACTAGCATAGCAGCTGGTCTATGACTGGATAAATGGGGCTTAAAGAACCTGTGGCTAGCATAGCGCCTGATCTATGACTGGAGAAATGGGGCTTAAGAACCTGTGGCTAGCATAGTGCCTGATCTGTGACTGGAGAAATGGGGCTTAAAGAACCTGTGGCTAGCATAACGCCTGGGGCTTACAGAACCTGTGGTTAGAATAACACCTGATCTATGCTGGATAAATGGGGCTTAAAGAACCTGTGGCTAGCATAACACCTTATATATGACTGGAGAAATGGGGCTTAAAGAACATGTGGCTAGCATAGCGCCTGATAGCACCTGATCTATGACTGCATAAATGGGGCTTAAAGAACATGTGAATAGCATAGCGCCTGATCTAAGACTGGATAAATGGGACTTAAAAACCTGTGGATAGCATAGCGCCTGATCTATGTTGCGCCTGACTGGAGAAATGAGGCTTCAAGAACCTGTTGCTAGCATAGCGCCTGATCTTTGACTGGATACATGGGGCTTAAAGAACCTATGGTTAGCATAGCACCTGATCTATGACTGGATAAATGGGGCTTAAAGAACCTGTGGCTAGCATAGCACCTGATCTATGACTGGATAAATGGGGCTTAAAGAACCTGTGGCTAGCATAGCACCTGATATATGACTGGAGAAATGGGGCTTAAAGAACATGTAACTAGCATAGCACCTGATCTATGACTGGATAAATGGGGCTTAAAGAACCTGTGGCTAGCATAACACCCGATCTATGACTGGATAAATGGGGCTTAAAGAACCTGTGGCTAACATAGCGTCTGATCTATAACTGAATAAATGGGGCTTAAAGAACCTGTGGCTAGCATAGAGCCTTGGGATTACAGAACCTGTGGCTAGCATAGCGCCTGATCTATGACAGGAGAAATGAGGCTTAAATAACATGTTGCTAGCATAGCGCCCGATCTATGACTGGAGAAATGGGTCTTAAAAAACCTGTGGCTAGCATAGCGCATCATCTATGACTGGAGAAATGGGGCTTAACGAACCTGTGGCTAGCATAGCACCTGATCTATGACTGGAGAAATGGGGCTTAAAGAACCTGTGCCTAGCATAGCACCTGATCTATGACTGGATAAATGGGGCTTAAAGAACCTGTGGCTATCATAACTCCCGATCTATGACTGTATAAATGGGGCTTAAAGAACCTGTGGCTAGCATAGCACCTGATCTATGACTGGAGAAATGGGGCTTAAAGAACATGTGATTAGCATAGCACCTGATCTATGACTGGATAAATGGGGCTTAAAGAATCTGTGGCTAGCATAACACCCGATCTATGACTGGATAAATGGGGCTTAAAAAACCTGTGGTAGCATAGCGCCATATTTATGACTGATAAATGGGTTAAAACCTGAACTGTGGCTAGCATAAACTGATCTGGATGGAGAAATGGGGCTTAAAGAACCTGTGGTAGCATAGCGCTGATCTATGACTGGACTTAAAGAACCTGTGGTAGCTAGCTGATCTATGGAGGAGAAATGGGGCTTAAAGAACTGTGGCTAGCATACTATATATGACGGAGAAATGGGGGCTTAAAGAAAATGGGTGGCTAGCATGCGCCTGATATGACTGCTAAATGGGCTTAAGAACATGTGGCTAGCATAGCGCCTGATCTATGACTGGAAAAATTGGAAATTAAAAGCCTTGTGGATAGCATAGCGCCTGATATAGTGCACCTGACTGAAGAAAATGGGGCTTCAAGACCATCTAGCATATCCTGATCTTTGATTGGATACATGGGGCTAGAATTGTGGTAGCATAAAGCGCTGAAAATATATGACTGGATAAAGCTTAAAGAAATGTGACTATATGCACCTGATCTATGACTGGATAAATGAGGCTTAAAGAACATGTATAGCATAACACCCGATCATGATGGAGCAAAGATAGCTTAAAGAACCTGTGGCTAGCATTGCGTCTGATTTATGACTGGATAAATGGGGCTAAAGAACTGTGACTAGCATTTAAAACACCCGATCTAGACTGGAGAAATGGGGCTTAAAGGACCTGAGGCTAGCATTGCGTCTGATATGACTGGATAAATGGGGCTTAAAGAACCTGTGGCTAGCATAGCGCCTGGGGCATTACAGAAACTGCGGCTGCATGGCCTGATCTATGATGGAGAAATGAGGCTTAAAGAAACATGTGGCTAGCTAGCGCTGATCTTTATGACTGGAGAAATGGGGCTTCAAGAAACTTGTGACTAGCATAGCACCTGATCTATGATTGGATAAATGCTTAAAGAACCTGTGGATAGAAATAACATCCGATCTATGTGGAGAAAATGGGGCTTAAGAACTGTGGCTAGCATAGCACTGATCTATGATGGAGTATGGGGCTTCAAGAATGTGAAACTAGATAGCATGATCTGACTGGATAAATGGGGCTTAGAACTGTGGATAAGCATAACAATCCGATCTCTGGAGAAATGCTTAAAGAACTGTGGTGCATAGCAAACTGATTATGACGGAGATATGGGGCTTAGAAACATGTGACTAGCTGCACCTGATGTGACTGGATAAAGTGGGGCTTAAAGAACCTATGGCTAGCATAAACACCCGATCTATGACTGGAGAAATGGGGCTTAAAGAACCTGTGGCTAGCATTGTCTGATCTTGACTGCTCAAATGGGGCTTAAGAACATCTAGCATAGACCTGATCTAAATGACTTAAAGAAATGGGGCTTAAAGAACTGTGGCTAGCATAACACCCGTCTATGACTGGGGAGAATGGGGCTTAAAGAACTGTGGATTAGATAACACCCGATATGACTGGAGAGGGGCTAAAGACATGTGGTAGCTAGCACCTGATCATGACTTTGATGGGGGCTAAAGGAACCTGTGGCTAGCATAAACCGATCTATGATGGAGAAATGGGGCTTTTAAAGAACTGTGGCTAGCATAGCGCACTGTATGACTGGAGTGGGCTTAAATAACATGTGTAGATAGCACCTGATATGATGGGATAAATGGGGCTTAAAGAAGCTGTGGCTAGCATAACACCTGATCTGACTGGATAAATGCCTTAAAGCTCCTTTGGCAGCTAGCGCCTGATCTATGACTGGATAAATGGGGCTTAAAGAATCTGCTAGCTGCGACTGTCTGTGACTGGAGTAAATGGGGCTTAAAGAACCTGTGGCTTGTAGCGCCTGATCTGTGACTGGAGAAATGGGGCTTAAAGAACTGTTGGCTACATAACGCCTGGGGCTTACAGAACTGTGGCTAGCATAACATGATCTATGACTGGATAAATGGGGCTTAAAGAAACCTGGGGCTAGCATAACACCTCATATATGACTGGAGAAATGTGGTTTAAAGAACATGTGGATAGCATAGCGCCTGATGCACTATCTGACTGCATGAATGGGGCTTAAAGAAACATGTGGCTAGTCGGCTGATATGCTGGAGAATGGGACTTAAAAACCTGTGGGGTAGCATAGCTCTGATCTATGTAGCGCCCTGACTTGGAGAAATGGGGGCTTCAAGAACCTGTTGCTGCTTAGCTGACCTTTGACTGGATACATGGGGATTAAAGAACTGTGTTAGCATAGCTCTGTCTATGATGGAGAAAATGGGGCTTACCTGTGGCTAGCATAGCACCTGATCTAGACTGGATAAATGGGGCTTAAAGAGTGTGGCTAGCATAAACACCCGATCTATGATGGAGAAATGGGGCTTAAAGAACCTGTGGCTAGCATAGCGTCTGTCTATGACTGGATAAAGGGGCTTAAAGAACCTGAAAATGGGGCTAGAATAGCGCCTCGAGATTACAGAACCGTGGTAGCATAGCGTGATCTATGACTGGTATGAGGCTTAAAAGAACATGTTGCTTGGATGCGCCCGATGATGACTGGAGAAATGGGGCTTAAAGAACTGTGGCTAGCATAGCACCTGATCTATGACTTTGGAGAAATGGGGGCTTAAAGAACCTGTGACTAGCATAGCACCCGATCATGAGTGGATCATGGGGCTTAAAGAACCTGTGGGCTTCATAACTCCCCGACTATGATGTATAAATGGGGCTTAAAGAACTGTGGCTTGCATAGCCCACCTGATCTATGACTGGAGAAAAGGGGCTTAAATTAACAAACATTGTGATAGCATAGCACCTGATCTATGACGGATTTATAAATGGGGCTTAAAGAATCATGTGGCTAGCATAACACCCGATCTATGACTGGATAACAAATGGGGCTTAAAGAACTGTGGCTAGCATAGCGCCTGATTTATGATGGATAAATGGCTTAAAGAAACCTGTGGCTAGCATAGCGCCTGATCATTGACTGAGAAATGGGGCTTAAAGAACTTGTGGTTAGCTAGCACCTGATATATGACTATGCTGTGGCTTAAGAACTGTTGCTAGATAGCGCCTGACCTTGAAATGAGTACATGGGGTAAAGAACTGTAGCATAGCCCCATGATCTGACTGGAGAAATGGGGCTTATTGACTGTGGATAGCATAGCACTGTATGAGTGGATTAATGGGGCTTAAAGAAGCTGTGGCTGATAACGATCTATGGAGAAATGGGGCTTAAAGACTGTGGCTGCATAGCGTCTGATCTATGGATGGAAATAATGGGGCTTAAAGAACCTGTGGCTTAGCATAGCGCCTCGATTCAGAAACCTGTGGCTAGATAGCGCCGATCTGAATGGGGATGAGGCTTAAAGAACCTGTGGCTGCATAGCGCCTGATCTGTGACTGGAGAAATGGGGCTTAAAGAACCTGTGGCTTAGCATAACGCCTGGGGCTTAGACCTGTGGCTAGCATAACTGATCTAGGACTGGATAAATGGGGCTTAAAGAACCTGTGGCTAAGCATAACACCTGATCTATGACTGGATAAATGGGGCTTAAAGAACCTGTGGCTAGCATAACACCTCATATATGACTGGAGAAATGGGGTTTAAAGAACATGTGGCTAGCATAGCGCCTGATAGCACCTGATCTATGACTGCATGAATGGGGCTTAAAGAACATGTGGCTAGCATCGCGCCTGATCTATGACTGGAGAAATGGGACTTAAAAACCTGTGGATAGCATAGCGCCTGATCTATGTAGCGCCTGACTGGAAAAAAGAAATGGGGGCTTCAAGAACCCCTGTTGCTAGCTTAGCGCCTGACCTTTGACTGGATACATGGGGCTTAAAGAACCTGTGATTAGCATAGCACCTGCTCTATGACTGGAGAAATGGGGCTTAAAAAACCTGTGGCTTAGCATAGCACCTGATCTATGACTGGATAAATGGGGCTTAAAAAGAAGCTGTGGCTAGCATAACACCCGATCTATGACTGAGAAATGGGGGCTTAAAGAACCTGTGGCTAGCATGCGTCTGATCTATGACTGGATAAATGGGGCTTAAAGAAACCTGTGGCTAGCATAGCGCTCGAGATTTGATTACAGAACCTGTGGCTAGCATAGCGCCTGATCTATGACTGGAGAAATGAGGCTTAAAGAAACATGTTGCTTGGATAGCGCCCGATGTATGACTGGAGAAAAATGGGGCTTAAAGAACCTGTGGCTAGCATAGCACCTGATCTATGAACCTGGAGAAATGGGGCTTAAATGAAAACCTGTGACTAGCATAGCACTGATCTATGAGTGGATCATGGGGCTTAAAGAACCTGTGGCTATCATAACTCCCACGATCTATGACTGTATAAATGGGGCTAAAGAAACCTGTGGCTTGCATAGCACCTGATCTATGACTGGAGAAATGGGGCTTAACAAACATGTGATTAGCTTAGCACCTGATTCTATGACTGGATAAATGGGCTTAAAGAATCTGTGGCTAGCATAACACCCGATCTATGACTGGATACATGGGGGCTTAAAAAACATGTGGGGCTAGCATAGCGCCTGATTTATTGACTGGATAAATGGGGCTTAAAGAACCTGTGGCTAGCATAAGCGCCTGATCTATGACTGGAGAAATGGGGGCTTAAAGAACCTGTGGTTAGCATAGACCTGATATATGACTATGACTGTGGCTTCAAGAACCTGTTGCTAGCATTGCGCCTGACCTTTTGACTGGATACATGGGGCTTAAAGAACCTGTGGTTAGCATCGAACCTGATTCTATGACTGGAGAATAGGGGCTTAAAGAACCTGTGGCTAGCATAGCACCTGATCTATGAGTGGATAAATGGGGCTTAAAGAAGCTGTGGCTAGCATAACACCCGATCTATGACTGGAGGAAATGGGGCTTAAAGACCTGTGGCTAGCATAGCGTCTGATCTATGACTGGATAAATGGGGCTTAAATGAACCTGTGGCTAGCATAGCGCCTCGGGATTACAGAACCTGTGGCTAGCATAGCGCCTGATCTATGACTGGAGAAATGAGGCTTAAAGAACCTGTGGCTAGCATAGCGCCTGATCTGTGACTGGAGAAATGGGGCTTAAAGAACCTGTGGCTAGCATAAAACGCCTGGGGCTTACAGAACCTGTGGCTAGCATAACACCTGATCTATGACTGGATAAATGGGGCTTAAAGAACCTGTGGCTAGCATAACACCTGATCTATGACTGGATAAATGGGGCTTAAAGAACCTGTGGCTAGCATAACACCTCATATATGACTGGAGAAATGGGGTTTAAAGAAAAACATGTGGCTAGCATAGCGCCTGATAGCACCTGATCTATGACTGCATGAATGGGGGCTTTTAAAGAACAATGTGGCTAGCATCGAGCCTGATCTATGAACTGGAGAAAAGGGATTTAAAAATTAAAAACCTGTGGATAGCATAGCGCCTGATCTATGTAGCGCCTGACTGGAGAAATGGGGCTTTCAAGAACCTGTTGCTAGCTTAGCGCCTGACTTTGACTGGATACATGGGGCTTAAAGAACTGTGATTAGCATAGCACTGCTTATGACTGGAGAAATGGGGCTTAAAAAACCTGTGGCTAGCATAGCACCTGATCTATGACTGGATAAATGGGGCTTAAAGAAGCTGTGGCTAGCATAACACCCGATCTATGACTGGAGAAATGGGGCTTAAAGAACCTGTGGCTAGCATAGCGTCTGATCTATGACTGGATAAATGGGGCTTAAAGAACCTGTGGCTAGCATAGCGCCTCGAGATTACAGAACCTGTGGCTAGCATAGCGCCTGATCTATGACTGGAGAAATGAGGCTTAAAGAACATGTTGCTTGGATAGCGCCCGATGTATGACTGGAGAAATGGGGCTTAAAGAACCTGTGGCTAGCATAGCACCTGATCTATGACTGGAGAAATGGGGCTTAAAGAACCTGTGACTAGCATAGCACCTGATCTATGAGTGGATAAATGGGGCTTAAAGAACCTGTGGCTATCATAACTCCCGATCTATGACTGTATAAATGGAGCTTAAAGAACCTGTGGCTTGCATAGCACCTGATCTATGACTGGAGAAATGGGGCTTAACAAACATGTGATTAGCATAGCACCTGATCTATGACTGGATAAATGGGGCTTAAAGAATCTGTGGCTAGCATAACACCCGATCTATGACTGGATACATGGGGCTTAAAAAACATGTGGCTAGCATAGCGCCTGATTTATGACTGGATAAATGGGGCTTAAAGAACCTGTGGCTAGCATAGCGCCTGATCTATGACTGGAGAAATGGGGCTTAAAGAACCTGTGGTTAGCATAGCACCTGATATATGACTATGACTGTGGCTTCAAGAACCTGTTGCTAGCATAGCGCCTGACCTTTGACTGGATACATGGGGCTTAAAGAACCTGTGGTTAGCATAGCACCTGATCTATGACTGGAGAAATGGGGCTTAAAGAACCTGTGGCTAGCATAGCACCTGATCTATGAGTGGATAAATGGGGCTTAAAGAAGCTGTGGCTAGCATAACACCCGATCTATGACTGGAGAAATGGGGCTTAAAGAACCTGTGGCTAGCATAGCGTCTGATCTATGACTGGATAAATGGGGCTTAAAGAACCTGTGGCTAGCATAGTGCCTCGGGATTACAGAACCTGTGGCTAGCATAGCGCCTGATCTATGACTGGAGAAATGAGGCTTAAAGAACCTGTGGCTAGCATAGCGCCTGATCTGTGACTGGAGAAATGGGGCTTAAAGAACCTGTGGCTAGCATAACGCCTGGGGCTTACAGAACCTGTGGCTAGCATAACACCTGATCTATGACTGGATAAATGGGGCTTAAAGAACCTGTGGCTAGCATAACACCTCATATATGACTGGAGAAATGGGGTTTAAAGAACATGTGGCTAGCATAGCGCCTGATAGCACCTGATCTATGACTGCATGAATGGGGCTTAAAGAACATGTGGCTAGCATCGCGCCTGATCTATGACTGGAGAAATTGGACTTAAAAACCTGTGGATAGCATAGCGCCTGATCTATGTAGCGCCTGACTGGAGAAATGGGGCTTCAAGAACCTGTTGCTAGCATAGCGTCTGACCTTTGACTGGATACATGGGGTTTAAAGAACCTGTGGTTAGCATAGCACCTGATCTATGACTGGAGAAATGGGGCTTAAAGAACCTGTGGCTAGCATAGCACCTGATCTATGACTGTATAAATGGGGCTTAAAGAAGCTGTGGCTAGCATAACACCCGATCTATTACTGGATAAATGGGGCTTAAAGAACCTGTGGCTAGCATAGCGTCTGATCTATGACTGGATAAATGGGGCTTAAAGAACCTGTGGCTAGCATAGCGCCTCGGGATTACAGAACCTGTGGCTAGCATAGCGCCTGATCTATGACTGGAGAAATGAGGCTTAAAGAACATGTTGCTAGGATAGCGCCCGATGTATGACTGGAGAAATGGGGCTTAAAAAACCTGTGACTAGCATAGCGCATGATCTATGACTGGAGAAATGGGGCTTAACAAACCTGTGGCTAGCATAGCACCTGATCTATGACTGGAGAAATGGGGCTTAAAGAACCTGTGACTAGCATAGCACCTGATCTATGACTGGATAAATGGGGTTTAAAGAACCAGTGGCTAGCATAACACCCGATCTATGACTGTATAAATGGGGCTTAAAGAACCTGTGTCTAGCATAGCACCTGATCTATGACTGGAGAAATGGGGCTTAAAGAACATGTGATTAGCATAGCACCTGATCTATGACTGGATAAATGGGGCTTAAAGAACCTGTGGCTAGCATAACACCCGATCTATGACTGGAGAAATGGGGCTTAAAGAACATGTGGCTAGCATAGCGTCTGATCTATGACTGGATAAATGGGGCTTAAAGAACCTGTGGCTAGCATAGCGCCTGATCTATAACTGGAGAAATGGGGCTTAAAAAACCTGTGGCTAGCACAACGCCCGATCTATGACTGGAGAAATGGGGCTTAAAGAACATGTGACTAGCATAGCACCTGTTCTATGACTTTAGAAATGGGGATTAAAGAACCTGTGGCTAGCATAACACCCGATATATGACAGGAGAAATGGGGCTTAAAGAACCTGTGGCTAGCATAGCGCCTGATCTATGACTGAAGAAATGGGGCTTAAAGAACATGTGGCTGGCATAGCGCCTGATCTATGACTGGAGAAATGGGTCTTAAAGAACCTGTGGCTAGCATAACACCTGATCTATGACTGGATAAATGGGGCTTAAAGAACCTGTGGCTAGCATAACACCTCATATATGACTGGAGAAATGGGGTTTAAAGAACATGTGGCTAGCATAGCGCCTGATAGCACCTGATCTATGACTGCATAAATGGAGCTTAAAGAACATGTGGCTAGCATCGCGCCTGATCTATGACTGGAGAAATGGGACTTAAAAACCTGTGGATAGCATAGCGCCTGATCTATGTAGCGCCTGACTGGAGAAATGGGGCTTCAAGAACCTATTGCTAGCATAGCGCCTGACCTTTGACTGGATACATGGGGCTTAAAGAACCTGTGGTTAGCATAGCACCTGATCTATGACTGGAGAAATGGGGCTTAAAGAACCTGTGGCTAGCATAGCACCTGATCTATGACTGGATAAATGGGGCTTAAAGAAGCTGTGGCTAGCATAACACCCGATCTATAACTGGAGAAATGGGGCTTAAAGAACCTGTGGCTAGCATAGCGTCTGATCTATGACTGGATAAATGGGGCTTAAAGAACCTGTGGCTAGCATAGCGCCTCGGGATTACAGAACATGTGGCTAGCATAGCGCCTGATCTATGACTGGAGAAATGAGGCTTAAAGAACATATTGCTAGGATAGCGCCCGATGTATGACTGGAGAAATGGGGCTTAAAAAACCTGTGGCTAGCATAGCGCATGATCTATGACTGGAGAAATGGGGCTTAACGAACCTGTGGCTAGCATAGCACCTGATCTATGACTGGAGAAATGGGGCTTAAAGAACCTGTGACTAGCATAGCACCTGATCTATGACTGGATAAATGGGGCTTAAAGAACCAGTGGCTAGCATAACACCTGATCTATGACTGTATAAATGGGGCTTAAAGAACCTGTGTCTAGCATAGCACCTGATCTATGACTGGAGAAATGGGGCTTAAAGAACATGTGATTAGCATAGCACCTGATCTATGACTGGATAAATGGGGCTTAAAGAACCTGTGGCTAGCAAAACACCCGATATATGACTGGAGAAATGGGGCTTAAAGAACATGTGGCTAGCATAGCGTCTGATATATGACTGGATAAATGGGGCTTAAAGAACCTGTGGCTAGCATAGCGCCTGATCTATAACTGGAGAAATGGGGCTTAAACAACCTGTGGCTAGCACAGCGCCCGATCTATTACTGGAGAAATGGGGCTTAACGAACATGTGACTAGCATAGCACCTGATCTATGACTTTAGAAATGGGGATTAAAGAACCTGTGGCTAGCATAACACCCGATCTATGACAGGAGAAATAGGGCTTAAAGAACCTGTGGCTAGCATAGCGCCTGATCTATGACTGGAGAAATGGGGCTTAAAGAACATGTGGCTGGCATAGCGCCTGATCTATGACTGGAGAAATGGGTCTTACAGAACCTGTGGCTAGCATAGCGCCTGATCTATGACTGGAGAAATGGGGCTTAAATAACCTGTGGCTAGCAAAACACCTGATCTATGACTGGAGAAATGGGGCTTAGCAGCAGGAGGGGGATGGGATGAGTAACACAATTGGGGTGGGGGGGGGGGACCTCGCCAGCGTCCATCGAGCCTCCCAGCCCCATTTCGGCCTCTATATTTCGTTATCCTTGCCCTTTACTGCGTCCACCGAGCCTCCCAGCCCCATTTCCGTCCTCTATTTTGTTATCCTTTCCCTTTTCTGTGTTCACCGAGCCTCCCAGCCCCATTTCCCCCATTTAGTCCCAATTTTGTCATAATTTGTCATAATTTCTCCTAATTTGTCATAATTTTATTTTATAATTTTCTTAAAATTAATTATTATGAGAAATAACACCCTATTAGAGATAAGAAATCCATATGTTATACTCATTATATGTAATCACACACTGGTTCTAGTTAATTGTGCGTGGTTGAAGACAGGTAGTCACGAGAGGTGTCATCGTACCGGTATTTACGAGTATTGCAAACATCACAGGGCATGTATGAGAAGAAGGGTCCCAGGATTCGCGCCGAAGAAGCTGGTTCTAGTTAAGTGTGCGTGGTCGAAAACAGGTAGTCACGAGAGATGTCATCGTACCGGTATTTACGAGTATTGCAAACATCACAG
Organism: Conchocele bisecta; assembly: GCA_029237695.1. Taxonomy (NCBI): domain Eukaryota; kingdom Metazoa; phylum Mollusca; class Bivalvia; order Lucinida; family Thyasiridae; genus Conchocele; species Conchocele bisecta. The sequence continues at coordinate 126,568,772 of CM055267.1, read as the reverse complement.
GGCATGGATGAGAAGAGGATCCGTTTCGCCTCGCCCATGTCGGCATTGTGGGGTAGGAACCAGATCCGAGTCACTGCTATGTCCACCATGCGGTGGCACTCAGGCTACGCATCGACTGGTTAACAAGGAATTACGTGCTCGCAAGTATTATCGTTTAGCAATAATTCAAATCAGAATCACAGGGATGCACTCGACCGGCAGTCAAATGTTGAGACCTAAGTATATACATGAGGTTTGACTTCCGGTCGGCATGGAAGACGCCAGGCATGTTACATTTCAAGTTATTTATTATCAGTTCTTACTATGTCAACTTAATCTCTATTTCGTGCCTCTATCTACTCTTTAATATGTTAATGAAGCCTCGACAATTCGCATGCTGTTGATATATTGGCTAATGTTTGCAAAAACGACATGTTTTTGTGTCACTTCGACCAGAACTTGAAAACGAAGCGAGGTTGGCTTCTTACGATGTCATTTTCTCCCGATATATTGATACATGTACGCGGATTTTGGTCTGTAATGCAAGGGTCTACCACTTACTTCGATGTGATCAAGTCACAGTTCCCTAAAAGGTCTAGAAAGTTGTTTTATTTACGTTTTTGGAAAAGCATAAAAATCACTCGGACCCGGTTGTCATTTTCTATATTTGTTTCAAATTCACTGGCCCCGGTTGAGACCTCGTCAAGAATGTTCGGGTGAGAAGATTAAACAAGTCGGAAAAGTGTCCGGTTGAGACAAAATTTGCGTTTTATTACTAAATGAATGGCTTATATTTCCCTTACTTCAATGGTTTTATTTGTTTTATCAGGTCGTCTCCACCCGAGTATCGCTGCTGCGTATGCCGATATGAGTCTATAGTCTGTTTCACGAAAGCTGCCCAAATTTTACGGCTATATAGATAATTCAAAAACAATATTATTTTCTATAATATTAAATTAAAGGAAAATTTAAGAATGAGCCTTCTTTTTATTTCGTGAAATTCGGTCAAATATTGATTTTGTTACGAAAAATTGATTTGTCTATGGGAATTTAACATGAGGGAAAAAGTGGTAAGGAAGTGTGGAAGGAGTCAAAAAACGATTTTTTTGGAAATTGACTCCGAAACCTAGCTAGATAGCTTGGATATGATCTAACTAAGAAAACAAAAGTTAAATTTTAAAAATCGGTCTAGTATTTCTAAAATTCAAAAAAAGTCCCCATGTTAAATCCCCATAGACATATTCACGGAGTGAAGATGTCTATTGGGATTTAACATGGGGAAATTGTTTTTTCGCAATAAAATCAATATTTGATCAAATTTCACGAAATAAAAAGAAGGCTCATTCTTAAATTTTCCTTTAATTTAATACTATCGAAACAAATATTGTTTTTGAATTGTTTATATGGCCGCAAAATTTGGGCAGCTTTCGTGAAACAGACAGTAATCTCCTACAGTGTGCCGTCGACCATCATACCAAGAACCACCCAGGACATGTACTGAAGATTGGAGCCACTGGGACAGACCCCATTAGTGGGAGTACAGGGTGGAGGTCGCACGACTTCGGCATCGTACCAGCCGATCATCCAAACTGCAAATTCACTGTCGATGACAACAGCAACGCCTTCGCCATTTTCATCGATCGTGCAGACGATGCTGAAGTCGTGAACATCCTAACGGATAGTTTGTCCGAGATGTCCACGAGGCACGGTGTCAAAACCAAATGAACCGGCTCGACTCACCCACTACCCGTTCCAGAGAGTTTCCATAGGGCACACGAGGGTAAAATTCTGCCACATGTTAGACGCGGTCTGGCGTTGGATGAACTATAGATGATAGTCTATACTGAGCCTTTGCCTGTATCTGTATATACGTATATGCTTGTTTGTTTATCATATGATACTCTTCAAATATGAAGGACATAGAGCTATATAACTGCTAAACCACCTGTTGATGAGAATATTCCATACAAATTTCCGGTCTGGTCAATGTGTTATATATAATATTTATACAACATTTATTTAGTGCACAACTTTGATATGCAAAAAAACATGACTTTTGTATTAATATTACTACTTAGATATCCCTAAAGTACTGCCGGAAAAATTTAGTTCAATGTTACAAACTATGTATGGTAATGAGATTGAAAACATGTCGTTGCAGACATATGCACTGAATAAATAGTTATACTGGGCCGGTTAAAGTTTTTAGCTTGATTAGTATAAATGTACATGCATTATGGATTCAATTTGTTCAAATTCAGGTGCTTGTACTTTGAGTCTTTGAATTTGTAAACGGTCTAATTTATATTCATGTTTATAATGCGCCAGGATATGAGATAAAAATCAACGTTACTATGGCTGTAAAACATTTATTAGTCAGAATTAGTCAGAATGATTGGCTTTTATTGTCACAATGATTCAAGTACAGATCACTACATTGCACATACGAGACATCAAAATGATATTGTAATGTCACACATATGTGTATCATGATATCACTAAACCGCAAAAGACTTGTTTCGATATAGTTCGTGGAGATGTGATCGCTACAGTATATGTGTCCAACATCTCGTAAATATAAGACACTGTTTACCATTTGCGGTTCAGTGACACCAAAAACTTTATCACAGCAGCTTGAAATGTAAGAAATTTCACAGTCATCTTATAAAATGAAAATAAACAATCACAGTACATGTATCACATTATTCGCATGACATCAGTACAAAAATAAAACAATTTTGTGCAATCATATATGTTGTAATTATCGTTCAGAATCGTCATATAACTGGAAACAAAACTAAAACGAAATCGACCTTCTTGTCAATCATCACTTTCTTAGCCCATGTATGGACTCCTATGTACAATCCACATTTATAATAATGCATGTATCTTAAAGTATAACTGCAATATTAGTATGCTATTCTGGTTAAATATTGGACATAATGAGTACTCGCTGAATTACTGTAGAACACGGCATTTGCCATGACAATACAGTTTCGGCCTTTGGTTTCAAATATTAAATTCTATTTTATCTATCAATCAGACAATTTTAAAACTATTGCATTACTACTTTAATGTGTTTATCTTTGGAAAAACATCAACACTGCTCTATTTAAATGAGGTTGTACATAGTGTTACATATATAGCAATACAAGCATAACAAAAAATGACACCATATTGGTATTGAAAACTTATTTTGTAAGAGTTACATCTATATTCGGAATGCTTACACGTTTAGTTTTTAATAGCACTATGTCGACACTTGTAATATCACATTACATGTATATGTATTATGAAACGATAATAACAGCACATGACCAACATACAATGATCATATGATAAGTATTTGGACTATCAGTCTATATAGTGTTTACTACCATATGCATAGTTTCACAACTCCCATATACGGGTGTCTTGGATTGGATAGGAAATATGCCATAGGTGAATTATCTGATGTTATGGTACACAAAATGGTTGTCTTGAATTGAAAAATGTGGATGAGGAAATTCAAAAACCAATTACACTATTTGGGAACGTAAAACGAATATGTTTTCCACCTACAGATATGTCTGTGATATGATGAAAATGTGCGAAATGTATAAAAAAAAACATGGAAATTGCGGGTTTTTTTCAAACAGACTATAGTGTTAGCTCTTTACAATAATATGCAATGTTGGCATGTACAAGTACTGAAACCATGTTACACTGTATACATATATACACATACACTTGCGATAATGCCTGTTTGCTGTTTCTGACAAGTATACAAATGTAACATTTATTTTGTTATTCAAGTCGGCTTTCACTATATGTTTTTCTCATATGTCAAAATTAGTCAAAATACAGATTTCTTATTATTATACAAACACATATGTGGGTGGAAAAACAAAGACATTACATTCCCAATTTGTGTCCAACATATATGTTTCAATTACCTTATCCACATATATTTCACTTCAGGAAAACCATTTTCTATTGAACATATTTGTACTTTAGTAGATAGTATACATATCTATATTGTATAATGCAAGTTATGCTTCAATAACATGTACATTTTGTATACATATTTGTCATAAACATATATGAAATATGAACCAATAAAACATTATTTGTGGATGTGCATTAAATATTCAACAATATAGCAAACTCTGACTGTCCATATGGGCCTGAAGCCAGGGACTACTTTACCGGATTTAAGGGACTTTTTTGGCGTATCCCCCAGAAGCTCCAAGATCGCCACCTGTATGAGTTATTGCAGATGTTACACTGGAACCTTCTGCGTTTGTGGTGAATTGCCTCCAAATGGTCTTTCAAGTGATCATTTCGTGTGAATATGGATTGGCAATCTCCACAGACATATTTAGAGATACTGACTTTCGGCTCGGGACACTTGTGTCGCGCCAACGTGCCCTTGTACGCAAACGCTCTACCACACGTGTGACACACGTCCTTCTTACCAATGTCATGCTTCTTCATGTGGTTTGCATAGTGGGCTTTTTTTTTCCACAAACCGTTTGTTACATGTTTCACAGGCATACTTCTCTGTGGCCGTGTGCCTCATCCGGTGGCGTCGTAAGCCACTGTCGGTGCGAAACACCTTCCAACCGTCGTCACACAGTAACTGTCTGGGTGCCTCCTCCATTGAGTGGAATGATGTTTCCAATGCCTCTATGTATTCTCTGAAATAAAACAAATGGTTTATAGTGAGATATTCTACATGTATCATCTAGGATTACTTTTTCAAACCAAATCAAACCAAAATGACAATATATACTGTACATAATCATTAAATAACTTGCCATATGCGTTCTAGATCGAGCACTAGTTCAATTACGGTGTATATTTCGTCAGAGAGCACGTTTTGCAACGTCACATGCTACGTCATTGACATAGAAATAGTAGAAATGACGTAGAGTTAACTTAGCTATAATTAAATTGCAGTTCAATGGCATTCTTATCTTGCGACTCAACCGTACACTTTTTACTGTAAATGTGACCCAACTGGACACTTTTTGACGAGGTCTCAACCGGGGCCAGTGAATTTGAAACAAATATAGAAAATGACTCAACCGGGTCCGAGTGATTTTTATGCCTTTCCAAAAACGTATGTAAAACAACTTTCTAGACCTTTTAGGGAACTGTGACTTGATCACATCGAAGTAAGTGGTAGACCCTTGCGTTACAGACCAAAATCCGCGTACATGTATCAATATATCGGGAGAAAATGACATCGTAAGAAGCCAACCTCGCTTCGTTTTAAAGTTCTGGTCGAAGTGACACAAAAACATGTCGTTTTTGCAAACATTAGCCAATGTATCAACATCATGTGAATTGTCGAGGCTTCATTAACATATTAAAGAGTAGATAGAGGCACGAAATAGAGAATTAAGTTGACATAGTAAGAATAATAACTTGAAATGCAACATACCTGGCGTCTTCCATGCCGACCGGAAGTCAAACCTCATGTATATACTTAGGTCTCAACATTTGACTACCGGTCGAGTGCAGCCCTGTGAGAATGTCAGTTATAAAGATAAAACCGATATTGTATCAACGTTAAACAGCGTTCCTATCCGACCGCTGCAGTGTATTTCACCTTATCGAGGCCACGGTGTGTATTGATTTAAACACACACACCCACCAAGACAGACGCCGGTGTTTTTCTCCAATAGCGATTGGCGTGTAATGCACCAAGCTATCGAGGTGATCTATATAGGCCATGGGCCAAATATGGAAACCCTCCCCCCCCTGTGGTACATAAGCAGACATATTTTTCTGATAACTACAATCAATTACGAGTTTAATGCAACTTGTCTGCGCTCTGTAACCCGCTGGATGAATGTATGGCACCATTTTGAAGTATACCACCCAGCAACTTTTTGCCATATTAAAATGTCACATTTTTTTGTAAAAATGTGACAAAATTATATTGTTAAACACGGAAACTGCTGTTGTTTTACAGGTTTTGAGAGATGTTTATAGCAATACTTTGCATTTAAGCACAATTAAGGATCGTCCGGTCCTTTTAAGCCAATATTTTGCATATTTAATTACCCCACCCACTCCATTTCAATGGTAACACATGTATTGCCACACATCTCTTCCCATACGGTATTTATACATTGTAACTATGGAAAATATACATGCATGTGCTCATGAAACATGTGGAAACTATAGTTCCTGTTTTTCTTATGCTTACTGCACATGATACTAAGTTAACCACAACTGAATTTGAAACCTTACCGTTACCCCACCCACTAAATCTACAATGTACATTTTACACATATTGAGTTTCATTAGCTGTCTCCACTTACATTTTACTTTTAACTGGTACATATGAATAGTCAACTACTTCAACATGACACTGGCATCATTGCATACACACAAATATGGTGAGTTGTCATGATGAAAGTGCATGGAGTGAAGTATGTATAGCAGCAAGTGTGAAGAAAAAAAGAGAATTTCCCCACATTATCGGGCAAGAAATGATTCGATATTTACAACAAGATCAATGCTATATTGTGAAATAGAACATGTTAAATGTGAGCATCGATATAATGCACAACAACAGTTATAGACATGCATAGACCGATTTGCGTATGATTATACAAGGTAATTAATTTTCAATCAAGGTTTGAAGCAACGCGCCTGTGGCGGGGACAATCCCTACAACATCGTAAGAAACTATTCATTATTTGCATCGTCACATCAAATATGGTTTATGAAATCATTAACATATACATAGCGTCACATATATATAGACATACATACATACATACAGTTACATAATGTGTCCAGGGCTTTCATTGTTCTTGATTTGTGCATGATTATACAACAATATAATTAATTTTGCATTAACAGCGCTCAGGTATTATCCTAACATGCTGTACAAATCGTAGATACATATCTAGTGAATCCGGCTTAAGAGAAGCAACCTAGTCAAATGCTTCATCCGTATCAAACATGCTATCTAGTAAGCTGTCAGGCTCAGGGGCATTTGTTTCATCAACTTCCATCGTATCCACTTCTTCCTCTTCTTCCACCAGTAGATCTATCATTTCAGTTGGCAGGTAATCCCCCTCTGTCCATTTGCACTCCAGTGTTCCGTTTATGACCTCCCACCCACGGCCATTTGGTGGCGGTATGCATGCATTCGATTGGTCAGCGCTGCACCAACTGAGGGTTTGGTGATTAGCTCTCATTATATACATTCTCAACGATGACCTGCATGGTGGCAGAATGCTAAGATCAGCGCCATTGTAACTTGACAGCAGCTCTCCTGACATGGGACTGAACTTTTGCAGGAATAGCTCCATGCGCAGTTTGTTTATGTCTGTAATACTAGTACCAGTACTCCCTGTACATCAGACACACAACGTGTTCAAGGTCTTCGAAGAGTTGTGGTTCTACAGAAGGGGACAAACCCAACTGCATGAATGTGTCGGTGAATTATGGGTGCCTCTGAAGTAGTTTTAGCGGTGTCACCTTTCCACGACGAACGAAAGCACTCGTGCTGTCACAACGGTGAACGCATGAAGTCCTGGCAATGCCAAACACATCTGCGTACCAACCTCAGCAATGATACCGTGTATGTCAAGCAGTCGTCGTTTGTTGCCGACACCAGTGTCAAACAGCACACGCTGTTTCACCAGCTGTGTAAACCTGAGTAACAGTACAAACACGTCGGTATCTGGAGATCTGACAACAATTGTATTGTTCTCCGATACATGCGATGCATGGTGCAAACAATGCAATACCAGCCGTGCGTCTGCTTCCTCTTGTGACAAATTCAGTTCTGCTATTTCGTCAGTGTGTGTTGATATGCCATCCATACTAGTTAATTTGACGAATTTGGTTTCACACATAAACACAATTGTTCTTCCCTTCACCTTGTGTGCGTATTTATCTTGCATCCATTCATTAAGTAGGAGTTTGCACAATTGTGTCTTGTTCACATCGTTCGAGAGGAACTGGCCAGTCATGTGGAATCTTTGTCAGCGGTCCCTTGATCAAGTAGGTATTTGTGGTACCTCTTCGTTGTCGTTCATTGGTTTTAATTGACAGAGGATGGTATATGTCTGTTACAAAATCCACTCGTTCTGCTTTCGGCATTTGGTCATATAGACTCTCCGCCAGATCTGCAAATGTGTTGGGCAAAGCAGTTTGCATATGTAGAATTGCATTTCCATCAATGATGTAGCTCACCTGTTCTAGCGGAGGCCTGTCAACCATATGCGTCAGCCCTTCCAGTTGGTGCATCAATTTGCCTTTGTCAGTCCTTGTCGGTGATCCATCAGCTGTTGCAAGCGACCATGGAACTGGACCTAACGGGTAACTGAAGACCTTATCCATGTCGATGTTGTTCCTGAGTGCAATGTAAACGATCTGTCCAAATACATTCCGTTCTGCTACTAGTTCCTATACTTTCGCTGTGGACTCGTAAGTGTCACCGATTTTGCAAGCGTTGCAAATGTCTTGAGTTTTTGTTGCTTTATTGGCGCATGGAAGCTGGCAGATCTTTCTACAAACAGACTTCAATCTGCACCTGGCAGCTAATTTCTGACGTTGACTGACACAATGTACCGAAAGACATTTGAGACCAGTGTAACGCCAGATGTGACAGTATGATAATGGCACATGCTGTTCGCTATTCAATCTATATTATGAAGTGTCATTTCTATTGAATATATTAGATCCAGAACAGACTGCATGTCAATACATGTGAAAGTCAAGACATCCCATAGGTCGTATATGTCATAAGATTAGGCCATGGGCCAAATATGGAAAACCTACCCCTTCGTAAAACACACATTATATTACGCAATTAATGTATATTGATATCCATCATGGCATTAATTTGCGGTGTAAAAAGTGGTTCAAATGCCACTTATCATGGAAAATTGTTAACATGGAAAATTGTTGAAAAAACGCCTTTTTTGGCGGCCATTTTGAAAATTTCCACCATTTGTATCATGCTGTCAAGTCAATCTGTATTACATAATTGATATGCATATTGATATGCATTACAAGGTACAAGTTACAATGTTAATAGCGGTTCCAATAACACTTAACAGCAGTTACAGTGAAATTTTTTCGCAAAAACACACTTTTTGGAGGCCATTTTGAAAATGGCGGCCATTTGGTAAAATAAATTGATTTTGAATGTATCACACACTGTTTTATATTCAATTAGGGAGTAGATAAGAACGATTTAGAAATTTAAATCGGTCCTAATACCGGTTAACAGGCGATAAAGCTAGTCCTGTAAACCAAAACAATTGTTTTTGATGGCCATCTTGGAAAATGGCCGCCATTTGTTCATCCAGCGGCTTTTTAATGGCAGACCTTCTGGAATGACAGACAATTGACTACTGAATTTGAAAATCATAGTGGCGTTATGTACCACAGGGGGGGGAGGGGGGGGGGGGGTTATTGGTGGCCCAAAGACTAATATATTACTTCCTGGTATGGACAGTTTGTGGTTTATAGAAATGTATGGTGGCCGGTGGGTGACATACTCACGGTGGTGTTGTAACTTTTCCTCCCACTTTATCACCCAGTTTTAACCTAAATTTATCCCAATCAGTATTCTCAATCTTAGGAAGGGTGGCACGTGCTTTCGTTCTAATAGTATTTTTTAAATCCTCATATCGAGACATCTCCTCCACCACCGATTCGAACTCGACATCAGATATATTGTTATCGGCCAACGCTTATTTGGACACGATAACGTCGATGCTATTTTTCTTAGACCTCGCGAGAACCGATATTCTGTCGTGCTTTCTACTTTTATTTTCGAATTTCCTTCCCACCACTCTGAACGCCATACATTACCCTCCGAGTTTCACCCTCTTGTTTTAGAATATCCTGCATCTCTATGATATTTTCCAACCTAAAATCTGTCGGAAAGTCTAATTGGATCATCACCTGCGAACAAAACCACCCCTGAACTCTGTCCAGCGAGCTTAGCGGCTCCACCCCGCCCCCCCCCCCCCCCCCGTTCTTCCCCATCCATCCACTACGAGATTTGTGATGACCGCGCCCACAGCTTTACCACTAGCATTAACCGAACAGACCGCCATTCGACGTATCCCCCATATCTATTGCTCGCTTTGGCACCGAATGAATATTCATAGGCCCCCTTATTTAATGGCCCCCTCTTCTCAGCCTAAAATGTGATGATGGGGTTTCTGCTGCGTAATAACTTAAGCTGCTCTACAGATGTGTCCAACAATGCGGCAAGCTCCTCGATAACGGTATGGGCCTCAACACGAACCTTTTCGGAAGAAACCTCAACCGTTTTATGAGCGTCTTTGCGAACGAGGCTTATTTTTTCCCCCCATCGCGAAAAATGATTCATCAATGGCTCTGATAGATCGAACCACTCGCTCTCCTAACGCTTCTAGACCAGTCTGTGTCTCTGCCCACAATACCCCATATGCTTCCGTAAGATTCGTCTTTGCTTTTTCACGAAATTTGGTTATTTTCCCGCCTAGTTCGTTTAGTTATGTATGTGTTTCTTCACGAGTTTGTGTAGTCACAGCCAGGGCATATACTCTAAGTTGTGATAGTAGACTCTCTCTTGTGAATCTCGTACGTGGCCGCCGATATAGTTCTATTGATCAGGGCCTTGGTTTTTCCGGTAGTTAAAAAATCACTCTCTGTTGGGGTGAATCCCCCTTCTGCCGGTTCCAAATTCTTTGAATTTATATCTGTCACCCAATCGCGATTGGAATTGGAAGAACTACCTGGTCCGTATATACTCAAAATAATTAATTTTAAGAAAATTATAAAATTAAATTATAATATTGGGGGCACCTATACTCAATTGGAAATTTCTAGGACGACCGAAATCGGGTAATAGCTCTTCAACTCTCTCGCTTGATCATCGAGAATAGAGACCGTAAATTCGTGGATATGTCCCGATTCCAAAACTTTCATCTCGGGACGTGGGAAGTCTAAGGTCACAGTCTCCCAAAGAAACAATCACTGGCTTGCACGGTTTTCAGTAATGTGCTGTGAGATCCGTCTAACATGTTGTACGATGTGTTCACCAGATCCAGGTGTACCCTGAGATTTTTCGTGAAGGCGAAGTCCACCGTTATCACACCGACGTACTCACCCGGGGCAAACAAACCTTTATTTGCGGAGTATGTCTCTCTAAAACCGAGTCGAATGCCCAACGTCGGGGAGATCCTTACCCGGCTGTCTGGGCTGATGGTCATTGTTGCGAGTCCGGTAGCCTTCGATACTGTGAGGTTGACTTTACCGTCAAGCTCTGAGGTGACAAAATCTTTGACCTGTCTAAAACTCCACAGTCCGGGATGCAGCTTTACACCTACTTGTTGTCCATCCTTCACATAGCTAAACCCTTCGCTCTTACCCACATGCTGCCACCCAACCGTGAAGGTGATTGATCTGAGGCATACCCGGCGTTTCCGCAGCAGTTGTCGATTGACTTCTGAAGTTCACAACTCTCTTTTTGAACATTAGTGATAGTAGCAAACATAATAAACTCTGATTAAAATGTCGTTGGATACCAAGGTATTTAGCTTCAATTCAAAGGCAAAGTACGATGGGGGAGGTGTGTACTACTTAACGGTAGGAATCCACTACTTAATTAGAAAGCTAATACACCAAACAATAAGAGTAAATCTAGTTTGTAAAGACGCGAACAAAGCCAAAGCACTTGAGGAGACAAAACAAAAGGTTTGTGTTGAGATCTGTACCGCTATCGAGGAGCTTACCGCATTTGATACAACTTTTTAAAACATATTTGATAATTATAGGATGCCCAAAATTACTACCCAAGAAACCGTAGACGCGTGGAAAGCAACACCGATGTAGTTTTGGCAGAACCAGTTAAATTTTGCTGTGTGGTGTGCCACAACCGGGTGTGGTGTCTCTTGCATACACCACATGGATCATAATGAGAGAGCTTTAAGCAGAAGTGTTTATATTTTTCACGTCTACTACACGATCCGGAGAATCATACAAGAGATGCAAGTGAAACCACCCCAGGGGGATCAATGGGACCCTCTATGCAACCCGTACGACCACAAAGCCTACGAAATAATATGTAATGAATTTCAGATTTCTAAAAATACCGATTGGAAACAGAAAATAGTTACTGTAAATGGTGGGTTAGGTGATATATTTATAAACAACAATATCGTCTCTGAGTGGGGAACTTTCAATTCAATCACTATGAAATTCGGTGCGGCTCCACCTCCACAATTATACTGTAATTTCTCCGGCTGTAAATACCCTCCATCTGCCATAATCCATATCGACAACATAGAACAAAACGAACACGTCGAGACCGGCTGGGGGACTTTCATTTTGGATAGGGGGAAGGGGTTCACCAGGGCTGGAGTTACCCGTCTCAATGACTCCATTCGCAATTACGTCTGGGCCATCCTCGGCGCACAGGCGCAAGCGCGCACTTCTATAATAAGAGACGTGAAGGCGTTTGACGCGCAAAAACAGTTCTTGGCAAATGTCGAGGACGCAATAAACAGACCGGTGGACCTCCCGGCGGCGATCAATCGGTATCAAGACGTTTTGCAGAATGCCAGCACCCAATTAAACTATAAATTTGGAACAGGTCTTTATATGGCGCCGAGCAATATGATACTACGATACCACCCAGTTGAGGGTTACAATAATCAGCTTGTAATCGCCACTTCCGATCAAAAACTGGGCTACAACGGGGACGTGAACACGGATGTCATCTAGAGCACCCCCAAGACGGCCGGGGTCAAGAGCACCCCCAAGACGGCCGGGGTCAAGAGCACCCTAAGACGGCCGGGGTCAAGAGCACCCCTAAGACGGCCGGGGTCAAGAGCACCCCCAAGACGGCCGGGGTCAAGAGCACCCCCAAGACGGCCGGGGTCAACAGGGGTGAGGGGGGAAATTCAAATAAATCTGAAAAAGATGTCATAAAACCCCCAATTCACGAATTGGGTTCCACCAGTTCCAATTTCAACATTGTTGATGATTGGATTGGAACTGGTGGAACTGGTGCCACAACCCACGAGGAGGAGAAATTAGTGCTCGTCGTCGCCCTCGTGGTGATCGTACTACTCGCGCTTTGGTTTTAGGAACTCTCGGGCGGAGAACAGTAGAAGAACGACGATCGCCACGATTAAAGCACAAGTATTTTTGGCGAGCCATCCGGCCGTTTTGGATAACATAGATAACAAGTAGGAGACGACACTTCCGATCAACCCAGGCAGAGCGGCACCCGCCTTTCCGGCTAATTTAGCCAGGAGATTGGCGAGGGATTTTAGTTGTTTTTTTACCCACTTCTTAGCTCCACCAGATGATGGTGCGGGTGCTGTTGCGGGTGCTGGCGCGGGTGCTGGCGCTGGTGCAGCCGCCGCACCGCCTACGAGCAGCCCGATAGCTATAACTATGGTCCGTCTTCACCATCGTTTCGTCGGTAGACTGTAGGGCCGCTACAGCACGGGCCGACATAATTATTTTACCACGCGCCCAATCTACGAATCCTAGTTCACTCCTTATGATTTCGCCACCGCCCGGCTTCCAGCAATGGTGTTCAGCGATAGGGGTTTTCCGGTCCTCATGTTGACGAGCTCGATATTTGATGCTTTTATTCGCAAACTACCACGCAGATCCAATTCGAACTTGGAGTAGTCGCGGCCGACAGATGGGATCGCACCTTTTTCTGCCAAATTGTTGTAGTAGTCGTCTACAGTTGACTTGACTAATTCCTGACTTAGACTAATTGTGTTGGTAGCGCCACCTATTTCCCCCAATTCACGAATTGGAACTGTTGGCTCTATGAAGGGCGTTTCGACATCGATGTCATCATCGATGGCATCATCGATGTCATCATCGAGGTAATCATCTCGGCCGACTTCGTCCATTTCGTAATCTTCCATTTTTATAATAATTATGTATTAAAGAAAAAACCATACGGGTTTAATAGAGTACTTAAATATGTCTTCAAGTCAATACGGTCGCAAACTCAATCCATACCGCAGACTGCGTGAGCCCCTCAGGGCGAAAGGCGTGATATAGAGCGTCGTTATTACGAACAACCCATCGACGATCGACCAGAACCAGCAGCTCTTATTCCACTTCCCCAACCTCGGAGCTAGTGACGTCATTATGCCGGGGACTGTTCGCCTCGCTTTCACTATTTCGCTGACGTCGACAAACGCGGACCGAACCGTCGTTCAGAACCTGGGTCGCGCCATCGTCAAGAAGACCATGATAAAGATTTCTGGTAATGAGGTGATGTCGATCGACGACAGCGACGTCTACCATTGTTATCAGGACCTGTGGAAGACGGAGCAAGAGTGCGAAAATGCGGTCTATCAGGGTATTGACACCAGCAAAAATAAGAATGTTACCAGACTTAGAATCGGGGCTGGTAACAAGCTAGATAACGACGCGAGCGACAATGCGATCGCAGCCGCTTACGGCAACCGCTTCTACATCCCGCTCGACTTTGAGTTGCTGGAGAGTCACATGCCCTACTATCAGAGTGCTTTGGCTGACCGCCTCGAATACGAACTAACGTTCAACCAGTTCTCATAGCCACCGACATGGCATCGACGTATACGATCGACAATGTTTCGCTGGAGTATGACATGGTCACGATGCCCGAACTCGCGCGATTGATCAGAACACAGTACGCTGGGCGCATTGCCATACTTTACGACCGAGTTCTTCGCCATCGCAAGATGACGAAAGACAAAAGCGACACATTGTGGAATATTAATGTCAACGTCCCCGCCCGCTCGATGAAAGGTATACTGATGCTGTTCGAGGAGTGTCGGTTTGAGCTCGGAGCTAGAAAAACCGACAAATTCTATAACCCCAAAATCACAAAGTAGAGGTGACGATCGAGGGAGTCCCCAATCAACTCTACAGCGCGGGCCTTCGCGCGCACCAGCAGTGCGACGAAGTCAGAAAGCAGTTTGCTGCTGGCTCTAAGCGTGACCCAGAGGTTGCCGCGGTTGCCTGCAGCTCTCGGACGTCTCACTCGCGCAGTTCCCGACTAGCAAATACGCGTTATGGTTAGACATGCGAGTCAGCGACGACGACCAAATGCACGGTAGTGGACGCCAAGTTGAGAACACTAGCGAGGGTGTGACAATCCAGATAACCAAAGAGGCTGATGGAGCTGGCGCATTGAACGTGTATCTATATATAATCACAGACGCACAACTCAATATCGAAGATGGTCGATACGTCTCAGCACTCTACTGATTTAATAAATCAACACCAATTCACGATTGGAAATTTAACTCTACCTTCAAACATTAAAGTTTGTGATGCCCACTCTGCCATAATATGTGGGCACACAGGATGCGGAAAAACAATTTTCATCCTCGACTTGCTCGAGGGGTCATATCGTGCTGCCTTTCGACACATTGTGATCCTGTGTCCCACTGTGCGGCACAACGAGACTTATCAGCGGCGCCAGTGGATATGGACCGATCCTGAGGTATACGTTATTGACCCCGGCGACAGGCTTCACGATTGGTTGCGCGGCTTCTACCAAAGATTCCAGGGTGAGCCCACCCTATACGTGATTGACGACTGCTCGGCCAAGGCGGCGATGACCAAAAAGAAGGACATGCTCTCCGAGCTCGCATTTTCTGGCCGCCATGGATCTGTGCGAGCAAACGAAATGGGTCGCCCTCTTTCACTGCAAGGACCGAGACTCATTCGATGACTGTCTTCGAGAGAACGACGTTATCCCAACGCGCGAGGAGCGCCTGGAGGTTCGACAGATGCTTTCGGAAACTAAGCACGCCAAGCTTCTGCTAAAGACTGATCAACCAACTGCTTACGAAGTTATCAATTAATTAGTAACTGCTGAGCAATGCTTAACAATTGCTTAATAATTGCTGAACAATGCTGAGCAATTTCTGAACAATGGTTAACAATGTGGGTGCAATCCCAGATTGCTGTTGCTCCAATTAACAATTGTTAATTTTCTTAAAATTAATTTATTGCTTTGTTGCGAGCATAACGGTGATCATAAGTATCGGTTGGTGCACTTTTATTACTTACCAATATTATTGGATTAAATCAATATGTTAGACTTATGAGGCTAGTCAGAATAGTACACCGTTGAAATTAAAAACACAATGAACTGCGAAAACGCGGCGCGACGCGAGCGGCTAGCTGCGCTGGTTGCTGGGGGACAATCGGAGCATTATCTCGGTAGGCGTCTCTCAGTTTGTCAGGTGGATAAGATGTCAGGTGCGGAGATTGATAAAATGTATGCGCGATACGAATCTAGGTTAGGTGCAGAGATGACAAAAACTCTTGAATCGGCGGTTATTCATTTGTACGCTACCGCTGTTAGTATACTTCTCCCTATACCAAACACCGCGGGGTTGATTCGTGATCTAGAGACTGACCCTTTTATAGGACACACTCTTAGAACAGCCTGCTGCTCAATTTATCACAAGTTTGGAATGTACTTAGCTCCGCTGACAACCGCGTTGACCAAGGGTAAACACTGTCAATTTGGACATATATGCCCACGGACAATAAGCTCTAATATTAATATTATAAATGATGACACAAGACGCACCTGCGAGAGTGACGGAACCGCATTCAACACTGTTGAACCCGATTGCTCCAACTCCCAATCGAGATTGGATGAACCCGATTGCAGCACTTCCAACTCCGATTGATCCTCCAACGGCGTTGGGGGAGCAAGCTCCACAGGAACAAACTCCACAGGAACCCAATCGAGATTCGATGAATCCGGTTGCATGACATAAATACGCAAAAAGACAGGCAGCTGGGCGGGCAGCGGCTGCCACCAGAAAAGTTAAACAAGATAAAATACTCGCCGAGCTTCGAGAGGCCAAACAGTCGTTGCAAGCCCTGATTGCTGTTCCAGCCGCTCCCCCAATTCACGAATTGGAACAGGAGCCGCAATCGCAATAGGGGGTTCATCCGAAGACAGCTGTTGCTGTAGCTCCTACCCCCTATTATCTCAACATTGTTGAACCTGATTGGAAAATCATCCTGTGGGTTGTTGGTGGGGGTCTGACAGTTGTGGGCACCCTGTGTGTGTGGAACTACC
Organism: Conchocele bisecta; assembly: GCA_029237695.1. Taxonomy (NCBI): domain Eukaryota; kingdom Metazoa; phylum Mollusca; class Bivalvia; order Lucinida; family Thyasiridae; genus Conchocele; species Conchocele bisecta. The sequence continues at coordinate 126,551,710 of CM055267.1, read as the reverse complement.
TTTCGAAACAACCCTCATCAATTCACAAATTGGAGGTGCAATCCCCGATTGCTGCGGTTCCGAAGAAAGTTACGAAACCGATTGCGCCCCATTTAAACATTGATCGCGATCCCATTTATATGCAATAAATATAATGGCTGAAAACGATGGTAAAATGATAGTGAATTCACTTTATCACGCCGTGTTGATATCGGGTCTCAGTATCGGAGTTGCTCGAATATCAAAGATGGCCTTCGGAGGGCCCGCTCCCAAATTGGATATGACCATGAGAGACGTATGGTTCGTGACCTTAGATGTAGCGGCCGCAGTTTGGACCCGAGATTATCTAATTAAAGCTGGAATTCTACCAGCTAATATATGGAAATAAATGGCTTCGATCTTAATGATGATAGGTGGTGCGATTGTGAACAGAGGGGCGTTCGGCGGTAGCAACTATTTATTCTCGTTAATAGGAGCAGACTCGGGTGAGGAGAAAAAGCGTCACGATTTAGCTGTAGAACAGTTCAATATCGCAAAGGAAGCATGGGCGGAAAAACGAACCAACCATGTGGACTGGATCAACGAAGAGCTTCGCCGCAAGAATCACGCCGTGCAAACTTTCCAGAATGTTGACGAAGCTATGCGCGAGTACAAGCTGACATATCTGCAGAAAAGTCTCGCGGCGCTGGATCCCGAGCCCCAACTTTCAGATTTCTATATACCGTCAGAGGCACAAAAAGACCGCGATATCGCGTTCATCGTCGTGGGAATGTGTGTGGTGGGTCTCGTCAGCTACTATATTGAAAAAGCAATAAGCAATAATTATTTTAACTTTTTTAAATAATATATATATAGAACGATGTTAGTTGACGAGCTTTATTTTGCTCTGATCGATGTAGGCTACACGGCCCTTAAACACCGTTTAGCTGGCGCAAAGGGTCTGATCCGTTTGGCGTGAGGACGAAAAAATGGCCACCATTTTTGCAAAGCGGATGTCAGATTCCTTTGAGTTCCCGCTCCACCAATTCACGAATTGGAACAGGAGCCCCAATTGTGATTGGGGCTGCAGCGACAATCGCAATTGTACTTCCAACAAAGGTTTAGTATCGCCGGCGCAGTTACCGGACGATCTGGCGAGGGCATGTTGGAGATTGTCCGATCTATTAGAATACCTCGCATACGATGGACACGCGCAAGCTTGATACCAAACTATCAGTTTGCCTAACGCGCAAGCTAGCGAACACATACTACAGCCCCCGCGGCTACTGGAAGGGACTCGCGGCCATCAAGAACCTCGCGGCGGCGACCAAGGTTTCAGAAAATGCAGCCAAGGAATGGCTCAAGAAGCAGGCCATCTGGCAGATCTATTTGCCCGCGCCTCACAATATTCCGCGCCCGAAATTCGACGTGCCAGTGCCGAACGAAGTCCACCAAGCAGACCTCCTATTTCTCCCTCACATTCGCGTCGGTCGCAAGACGTACAAGTACGCATTGACAATCGTTGACGTAGCGGGTCGCTATAAGGGGGCTGAGCCGTTGGCCACTAAAGAGTCTAAGGAGGTGGCTGAGGCTCTTTCCCGAATATATAAGAGGAGTCCTCTCAAATGGCCGAATCTGGTCGATCCCGGCCGCGAGTTCATGGGCGTGGTCTCTCATCTATTGTCTAAACACAAAGTTTCTGTCAGACGCGGCCGCGTCAACATCCACCGGGACCAGGGGATCGTGGAGCGGTTCAATCGAACCCTGGCTGAGAGGTTGTTCGGACACCAATACGCCAAAGAGCTTGTAGACCCTCATTCGCGATCGATCGAGTGGGTGAGCAGGCTGCCCGCCGTGGTCTCCGCACTGAATGGCGAGGTGACCAGATTAATCGATAAGAAGCCCATAGATGCCATCAAGGCGAAAAAGGTGACGAGCAAGCCCTCTGCCGTCTCGCGCGGACGACCCGTTGGTTTAGCGGAGCAACGTCCGGTACCTATATCAACCGGGAGAGCTCGAAGGTGGACGGCGCCGCGCTACTGATCCCGTGTGGTCTCTGAATGTATATCATCTGGATCGATCTATTACCAAACCCGATGAGCCCGTGCTCTATTATTTGGATGGTGGTCCATCGCGCGGGTTTGTTCGAGAATAACTTCTTGCGGTGCCTTCTGACACCCGGATGGCATTCTCATTCACTGAGCGCTGCGGCCCCTCTTTTTCGGTTACACTCAAGACAGGTCAGCCGCACGTTACCTCTGCAGTGTCCATTGCTGTTGTCCAGCCGGTCGACACTGAACTGCTGTGTGTCTTTGGGCTGGTACGTCCAGAGCAACTCGATGTTGCATGCCGCGCAGTGGTTCTGCTGACCGTCTTTGAGTGCGAGGATGTGGTCGACATTGAGGTTGAACCCCTGGAAACCTTTTGCCTGATCCTGGCGCTTGTAGGCCACGAGCTTTCTCTGAATAGACTTTCTAAGCTCTTGATTGGTGGGCTGATTGACCTCATTCATCGAACCACCAACCCCAATCGCAGATTCGATGGAATTGGGAGTCCAATCCTGGGGGATTGGTGGTGGATATACGACCCGCCGCTGGAGCTGGCTCAGGTACTCTACTCTTGAGACGGCGAGGTAAGAAAGGTTGGACCACTCGAGGTAGTCGTCGATGATCCAGACCTTTTGTGGGTCGTGGATAGTGAGGCCCTGGCTCGAGTGAACCGTAAGGGCGTAACCGAGGCGCCAATCATCCCCCCTGATGGCAGCCTCTGCAGCCTCAATGGTGACATCGACGACATAATTCAGGACAAGCTCTTCCTTGTTGCCTGTACCAGGAAATGTCACAAGGATGTTCTGCTTCCGACTGTCTTTGGGGTGGTAGAGAACAGGCACCGGTGTGTCTGGGAAGTGCCCCTTATGCCTTTTCAGTAACAGCTCCTGCGCCCGGTCGCGTACCTTCTGACGGCTGGTGAAGATTATGTCACAGGGCCTCCACTGCTCCACAAACCGGGACCATCCCAGGCAGCTGGGCAGAGCCTTGCGCATCTCATTGCATTGGACTCTATCTGGCTGAAGACGGATGCGCCTCTTCAGGGTCTTGAGGGCTTCGTCTTTCGCCCTGTGGTCTACTTCGACCTCTTCGTAGTAATCTACTTTTTGCTGCAGCCAGTCGTGTGTCATCTCTCCCACGATCGGTGGAGGTTGACCTTGATCACCACAACATATGACTTGAACCCCGCGTTGATCCAGCCATCCAGGAACGTCTCTAGGATGTGCTTGGGCACAGTGCAAACCTCGTCCCAGATGATCACACGGGGGATGAACTTTTGACCCATCCAGTCGGGTGTCTAGTCATTCTGTCCGCTCCATCTGAAGAAGCTGTGGTAGGTCTGGGCTTTGACCCCACGAACCCGCATCTCCTTGGCCAGACGATGTGTCGGTGTAAACATTATCGGCTCTCTTAACCGGAACAGTTCGATGGCTCTCGTAGTTTTACCACTGCCCCCACCACCATTCAGGTAACTCATCCGGTGTCGGGCTAGCGGGTCGTTGTAGAATGGCGCGGTGCGCGGTGCTGGGCGCCATGTACTTATCCTGTATTTTATATTCTGGCTTGGGTCGGTAGGCGGCATGATACTGGGGCATGTACAATTGCTCACCTTTGTCGCGCCACTGGGCTGGAGCATCTGGTGGAAGGTATGACATCCGAGTGAAACAACGAATGCACGTATCACTATCACATTCGCACAGCGTGTGGGCGACAAAGGCACTATTTCCGTTGAGCTTGTGTAGTGCGGTTTTTTGGATGTAGATGCTGTCAGTGGCCACCCGGACAGCCTCCTTAGAGTCGAATATCGAAAGCATAGAGATGTGGGCGTAGGCCAACATGCTCGCCCGCAAGTGGGTGTACTGGGGCTGTGAGCCATCATAATACGTGAGAATATGACCCAAGGGGCATTTTTGAGGCGCGCCAACCAAGGTGCCGCTTTGGCGGGTGTCTTGCACAAGGAAGTCGAGTTCTCCCTGGTCTGTCACTAGCCTTCTGGTCAGTCGTTTGCCTTCGGCCTTGTTGCCTTGTGTGAACTTGCCGATAACGCTGCAGCCCTGATCACGGTTCTCAGGGAGCCAGACATCAGTTTGCTTCTCGAACGCAATAATAGCTTGGCGGACCTTGAGGCTTTTTAGAAGACCCGACTCTACGAGGAAGGTGAGCAGTGGTGTGGGAGCCCACCCCTGCTCTGCGAAATGCTTTCCAAACCACGCGGGGATGACGGGGTGAATGTTGTCTTTGAAATTCCACTCGATAACCTCGGCGAATCCAGTGCCAATATTTTTAGGGAGGGGGGCATTAATGCTAACCCTGGTCATCCTGTGTTTTGGGTGGCCAAGCCGATCAAAATAGGGTTTAGCTTCACCGAGGCCCTGAAAACTAGCGGGATAGCACTCCTTCATATCGATACTGACAATATCTCGTGTGTCATATTCCATCCAGTTCCAAAGGCCACCATGACCATGCTCCACGCAAGCCTTCTGGATGTCATCCGCGAAAGGCGCCGGGGTGGGCTTCCAACGATTCTTCTCTCTGGTTATTACCGCAGCAGCATGGTTGACGCCGAAGACCTTTTCTGCAAGATCGCGGTCACCTAGATCATCGCATGCTTTAATCAAGTGGTTGTGTGTTTCCCCGAGTCCGGTAGGCGGTACCGTCCTGGAGCACAAACTGGTCCACAGTTAGCTGCTTGTCCTCTCCCCCTAAGAGCCATAGTGCGATCGGCTGGTCTCGTGTTGCTTCTCTGATAGCTTCCCACACATCACCCTGATATATGCGAACCCGTCTAGAACCCGGGAAGTGCAGGTCTTTAGACCAGGCGTGGCCGTTGTGGACGATGAGTTCTACTTTTCGATAAATTTGGGTACCACGTCGCTGGTACTTCCCACTGTCGTAGATGTCCCCACCGGCAATGTCCACCGACGATCGCCCGTTGCATAATGCTTTCAAGCTCAGCCACATCGCCAACTGTGGCACCCGGTTCATGGACCCTGTCCTCCCACTGCTGGATTTTCTGTCGCCTCGTGGTAGTGAGCCTCTGGCCCCTCGAGGCACTTTCAAAATGATCCACCACTATCTGGGCAACGCAGTTGAGGTCGCCATCTCTTAGCGGAGCAAGGTTGGCAGGATCTGGGTCTTTTATTGTATACAGCCCATAGACAACAGCGGTAATGGCGTAGGCATTCTGGTAGTATGGTCTATCGATCCCGCTCAGAGCGCCCGGCTTTGTGTCACTGTTAATTTTTACAACGCCTTGGCCCTTACGCCTTTCTTTTTTCACGGGATCAAATTTGTCTTCGACCACCCAATCTCCCTCATCCTGTTCTCGTAAATACTTCAGTTTCAGGATGTATTCCCCCTGTGGGAGTTCTTGGAGAAGGCTCGATGCCCTATCGTCTGTCATCGTGCCATCTATGGACACGCGTCCCGCTTTGATATCTACTACTTTCGGGTCACCAACCCCCATCAATTCACGAATTGGAGTTGGAGGCGAGTGTTCTGCCTCAACTCTCCATGTTGAGAAGACCGCTGCGGCGCCATCAACTTCAAACTCGTCTTTGGCGTCGTTTAGAATCTTAACCCACGGTTCATCGGCTGGAAGGCGCACCAGGGCAGGGGCCTGTGTGTCTAGGTCGATAAATTGTTGATCCTCTGGGATGGGTTCAGATATTCGCACAAAAATCTCTTGGATCAATTTATCCATTATGTGATTACATATACTGAGCATAACTTATGGATTTCTTATCTCTAATAGGGTGTTATTTCTCATAATAATTAATTATAAGAAAATTATAAAATAAAATTATGACAAATTATGACAAATTATGAGCAATTATGACAAAATTGGGACTGAAATGGGGCTGGGAGGCTCGGTGAACACAGAAAAGGGAAAGGATAACAAAATAGGGGATTGAAATTAGGCTGGGAGGCTCGGTGGACGCAGAAAAGGGCAAGGATAACGAAACATAGAGGCCGAAATGGGGCTGGGAGGCTCGATGGACGCTGGCGAGGTCCCCCTCCCCCCATTTTGTTACTCACCCCCCCCCTACCCCCCGTCCCCCCCCCCACCCCCCCCCCCCCCCCCCCCCCCCCCCACCCCCCCCCCCCCCCTGCTGCTACTTAAAGAACCTGTGGCTAGCATAGCGCCTAATCTATGACTGGAGAAATGGGGCATAAATAACCTGTGGCTACCATAACACCCGATCTATGACTGGATAAATGGGGCTTAAAGAACCTGTGGCTAGCATAGCGCCTGATATATAACTGGATAAATGGGGCTTAAAGAACCTGTGGTTAGCAAAGCGCCTGATATATGACTGGAGAAATGGGTCTTACAGAACCTGTAGCTAGCATAGCGCTTGATCTATGACTGGATAAATGGGGCTTAATGAACCTGTGGCTAGCATAGCGCCTGATCTAAGACTGGAGAAATGGGGATTAAAAAACCTGAGGCTAGCATAACGCCTGATCTATGACTGGAGAAATGGGGCTTAAAGAACCTGTGGCTAGCATAACACCTGATCTATGACTGGATAAATGGGGTTTAAAGAATCTGTGGCTAGCATAGCACCTGATCTATGACTGGAGAAATGGGGCTTAAAGAACCTGTGGCTAGCATAACACCTGATCTATGACTGGAGAAATGAGGATTAAAGAACCTGTGGCTAGCATAGCGCCTGATCTATGACTGGAGAAATGGGGCTTAAAGAACCTGTGGCTAGCATAGCCACTGATCTATGACTGGATAAATGGGGCTTAATGAACCTGTGGCTAGCATAGCGCCTGATCTATGACTGGAGAAATGGGGCTTAAAGAACCTGTGGTTAGCATAGCGCCTGATCTATGACTGGAGAAATGGGGCTTAAAGAACCTGTCGCTAGCATAGCGCCTGATCTATGACGAGAAATGGAGCTGACATAACCTGTGGCTAGCATACCACCGGATCTATGACTGGATAAATGGGGCTTAAAGAACCTGTGGCTAGCATAGCGCCTGATCTATGACTGGAGAAATGGGGCTTACATAACATGTGGCTAGCATAGCACCGGATCTATGACTGGATACATGGGGCTTAAAGGACCTGTGGCTAGCATAGTGCCTGATCTATGACTGGAGAAATGGGGCTTACATAACCTGTGGCTACCATAGCACCGGATCTATGACTGGATAAATGGGGCTTAAAGGACCTGTGGCTAGCATAGTGCCTGATCTATGACTGGAGAAATGGGGCTTAAAGAACCAGTGGTTAGCATAGCGCCTGATCTATGACAGGAGAAATGGGGCTTAAAGAACCTGTGGCTAGCATAGCGCCTGATATATGACTGCATAAATGCGGCTTAAAGAACCTGTGGCTAGCAAAGCGCCTGATCTATGACAGGAGAAATGGGGCTTACATAACCTATGGCTAGAAAAGCGCCTGATCTATGCCTGGAGAAATTGGGCTTAAAGAACCTGTGGCTAGCATAGCGCCCGATCTATGACTGGAGAAATGGTGCTTAACAAACCTGTGGCTAGAGTAAAGCATGATCTATGACTGGAGAAATAGGGCTTAACGAACCTGTGGTTAGCATAGCGCCCGATCTATGACTGGAGAAATAGGGCTTAACAAACCTGTGGCTAGCATAGCGCATGATCTACGACTGGAGAAATGGGGCTTAAATAACATGTGGCTAGCATAACGCCTGATCTATGACTGGAGAAATGAGGCTTAAAGAACCTGTGGCTAGCATAGCACCTGATCTATGACTGGAGAAATGGGGCTTAAAGAACCTGTGGCTAGCATAGCACCTGATCTATGACTGGATAAATGGGGCTTAAATAACATGTGGCTAGCATAACGCCTGATCTATGACTGGAGAAATGAGGCTTAAAGAACCTGTGGCTAGCATAGCACCTGATCTATGACTGGAGAAATGGGGCTTAAAGAACTTGTGGCTAGCATAGCGCCTGATCTATGACTGGATAAATGGGGCTTAAATAACCTGTGACTAGTATAGGACCTGATCTATGACTGGAGAAATAGGGCTTAAATAACATGTGGCTAGCATAGCACCTGATCTATGACTGGAGAAATGGGGCTTAAAGAACATGTGACTAGCATAGCGCATGATCTATGACTGGATAAATGGGGCTTAAAGAACCTGTGGCTAGCATAACACCCGATCTATGACTGGAGAAATGCGGCTTAAAGGACATGTGACTAGCATAGTGCCTGATCTATGACTGGAGAAATGGGACTTAAAGAACCTGTGGCTAGCATAGCACCGGATCTATGACTGGATAAATGGGGCTTAAAGGACCTGTGGCTAGCATAGTGCCTGATCTATGACTGGAGAAATGGGGCTTAAAGAACCAGTGGTTACCATAGCGCCTGATCTATGACAGGAGAAATGGGGCTTACAGAACTTGTGGCTAGCATAGCGCATGATCTATGACTGGAGAAATTGGGCTTAAAGAACCTGTGTCTACCATAGCGCCTGATCTATGACTGGAGAAATGGGGCTTACAGAACCTGTGGCTAGAAAAGCGCCTGATCTATGACTGGAGAAATTGGGCTTAAAGAACCTGTGGCTAGCATAGCTTCTGATCTATGACTGGATAAATGGGGCTTAAAGAACCTGTGGCTACCATAGCACCTGATCTATAACTAGAGAAATGGGGCTTAAAGAACCTGTGGCTAGCATAGTGCCTGATCTATGACTGGAGAAATGGGGCTTAAAGAACCTGTGGCTAGCATAGCGCCTGATCTATGACTGGAGAAATGGGGCTTACATAACTTGTGGCTAGCATAGCACCGGATCTATGACTGGATAAATGGGGCTTAAAGGACCTGTGGCTAGCATAGTGCCTGATCTATGACTTGGAGAAATGGGGCTTAAAGAACCTGTGGTTAGCATAGCGCCTGATCTATGACTGGATACATGGGGCTTAAAGAACCTGTGGCTAGCATAGCGCCTGATCTATGACTGGAGAAATGGAGCTTACATAACCTGTGGCTAGCATAGCACCGGATCTATGACTGGATATATGGGGCTTAAAGAACCTGTGGCTAGCATAGCGCCTGATCTATGACTGGATAAATGGGGCTTACATAACCTGTGGCTAGCATAGCACCGGATCTGTGACTGGATAAATGGGGCTTAAAGGATCTGTGGCTAGCATAGTGCCTGATCTATGACTGGAGAAATGGGGCTTAAAGAACCTGAGGTTAGCATAGCGCCTGATCTATGACTGGATAAATGGGGCTTAAAGAACCTGTGGCTAGCATAGCGCCTGATCTATGACTGGAGAAATGGGGCTTAAAGAACCTGTGGCTAGCATAGCGCCTGATATATGCCTGCATAAATGGAGCTTAAAGAACCTGTGGCTAACAAAGCGCCTGATCTATGACTGGAGAAATGGGGCTTAAAAAACCTGTGAATAGCATAGCGCATGATCTACGACTGGAGAAATGGGGCTTAAATAACCTGTGGCTAGCATAACGCCTGATCTATAACTGGAGAAATGGGGATTAAAAACCTGTGGCTAGCATAACACCCGATCTATGACTCGAGAAATGGGGCTTAATGAACCTGTGGCTAGCATAGCGCCTGATCTATGACTGGAGAAATGGGGATTAAAAAACCTGTGGCTAGCATAGCGCCTAATCTATGACTGGAGAAATGGGGCTTAAAGAACCTGTGGCTAGCATAGCGCCTGATCTATGACTGGAGAAATGGGGCTTAAAGAACATGTGGCTAGCATAGCGCCTGATCGATGACTGGATAAATGGGGCTTAAAAAACCTGTGGCTGGCATAACACCTGATATGTGACTGGAGAAATGGGACTTAAAGAACTTGTGGCTAGCATAACACCTGATCTATGACTAGAGAAATGGGACTTAAGGAACCTGTGGCTATCAGAACACCTGATATATGTCTGGAGAAATGGGACTTAAAGGACCTGTGGCTAGCATAGCGCCTGATATATGACTGCAGAAATGTGACTTAAAGAACCTGTGACTAGCATAACACCTGCTACATGATTGGAGAAATGGGGCTTAAAGGACCTGTGGCTAGCATAGCGCCTGATATATGACTGGAGAAATGGGACTTAAAGAACATGTGGCTAGCATAGCACCTGATCTATGACTGGAGAAATGGGGCTTAAAGAACATAAAGTGAACTAGCATAGCACTGATCGATGACTGATAAATGGGCTAAAGTGGCGTAAAGAACCTGTGGCTAGCATAGCGCCTGATCTATGACTGTATAAATGGGCCTTAAATAACCTGTGACTAGCATAGCACCTGATCTATGACTGGAGAAATGGGGCTTAAAGAACATGTGGCTAGCATAGCGCCTGATCTATGACTGGATAAATGGGGCTTAAAGAACCTGTGGCTAGCATAACACCCGATCTATGACTGGATAAATGGGACTTAAAGAACCTGTGGCTAGCATAGCACCTGATCTATGATTGGATAAATGGGGCTTAAAGAACATGTGACTAGCATAGCACCTGATCTATGACTGGATAAATGGGCCTTAAATAACCTGTGACTAGCATAGCACCTGATCTATGACTGGATAAATGGGGCTTAAAGAACATGTGGCTAGCATAACACCCGATTTATGACTGGATAAATGGGGCTTAAAGAACATGTGGCTAGCATAAGACGCCGATCTATGACTGGATAAATGCTAAAGAACCTGTGGGGGCTTAGCTTAAACCCGATCATACTGGTGAAATGGGGCTAGAACTTTTGGCATAATAGCACCTGATCTATGACTGGAGAAATGGGGCTTCAAAGAACCTGTGGCTAGCATAGCCCCGATCTACCTGGAGCTAAATAGCAAAATCTAGATGGTAAATGGGGCTTAAAGAACATGGCATCATAGCGCCTGCTCTATGACTGGATAAATGGGGCTTAAAGAACTGGGGTGGCTAATCATAGCGTCTGATCTATGACTGGATAATTTGGGGCATCCAAGCATAAACCTGTGCTAGCATAACACCCGATCTATGACTTGGGGAGAAATGGGGCTTAAAGAACCAATCGTGGCTAGCATACCAGCATCGATCTATGACTGGGATGGGGAAACCGTGGGCTTAAGAACCTGGTGGCTAGCATCAAACACCCCATCATTTTTTGATCTGGGTACTGAGAAATGGGGCTTAAAGAACCATGTGGCTAGCATAACACCCGATCTATGAAAACTGGATGGGGCTTAAAGAACCTGCTAGCATAACACCCGATCTATGACTGGTGAAATGGGGCTTAAAAGAACCTGTTGCTAGCAGCTCGAATCTATGAATGGATAAATGGGGCTTTAAAGAACCGTTTTGCACCAATAGCACCTGACTATAACAAGAAATGGGGGCTTAAAGAACCTGTGGCTAGCATAGTGCCTGATCTATGACTGGAGAAATGGGGCTTAAAGAACCTGTGGCTAGCATAGCGCCTGATCAATATGACTGGAGAAATGGGCTTACATAACATGTGGCTAGCATAGCCACCGGATCTATGACTGGATAAATGGGGCGTTAAAAAGGACCTGTGGCTAGCATAGTGCCTGATCTATGACTTGGAGAAATGGGGCTTAAAGACCTTGTGGCTAGCATAGCGCCTGATCTATGACTGAGAAATGGAGCTTACATAACCTGTGGCTAGCATAGCAACCGGATCTAATGACTTGATAAATTGGGCTAAAGAACCTGTGGCTAGCATAGCGCCTGATCTATGACTGGAGAAATGGGGCTTACATAACCTGTGGCTAGCATAGCACCGGATCTATGACTGGATAAATGGGGCTTAAAGGACCTGTGGCTAGCATAGTGCCTGATCTATGACTGAAGAAATGGGGCTTAAAGAACCTGTGGCTAGCATAGCGCCTGATCTATGACTGGAGAAATGGAGCTTAAAGAACCTGTGGCTAGCATAGCGCCTGATATATGCCTGCATAAATGGGGCTTAAAGAACCCGTGGCTAACAAAGCGCCTGATCTATGACTGGAGAAATGGGGCTTACAGAACCTATGGCTATAAAAGCGCCTGATCTATGCCTGGAGAAATTGGGCTTAAAGAACCTGTGGCTAGCATAGCGCCCGATCTACGACTGGAGAAATGGTGCTTAACAAACCTGTGGCTAGAGTAGCGCATGATCTATGTCTGGAGAAATAGGGCTTAAAGAACCTGTGTCTAGCATAGCGCCCGATCTATGACTGGAGAAATGGGGCTTAAAAAACCTGTGGCTAGCATAGCGCATGATCTACGACTGGAGAAATGGGGCTTAAATAACCTGTGGCTAGCATAGCGCCTGATCTATGACTGGAGAAATGGGGCTTAAAGAACATGTGGCTAGCATAGCGCCTGATCGATGACTGGATAAATGGGGCTTAAAGAACCTGTGGCTGGCATAACACCTGATATGTGACTGGAGAAATGGGACTTAAAGAACCTGTGGCTAGCATAACACCTGATCTATGACTGGATGAATGGGGCTTAAAGAACCTGTGGCTAGCATAACACCCAATCTATGACTGGAGAAATGGAGCTTAAATAAAATGTGGCTAGCATAGCGTCTGATCTATGACTGGATAAATGGGGCTTAAATAACCTGTGGCTAGCATAGCGCCTGTGGCTTACAGAACCTGTGGCTAGCATAGCGCCTGATCTATGACTGGAGAAATGAGGCTTAAATAACATGTGGCTAGCATAGCGCCCGATCTATGACTGGAGAAATGGGGCTTAACAAACCTGTGGCTAGCATAGCACCTGATCTATGACTGGATAAATGGGGCTTAAAGAACCTGTGGCTAGTATAACACCCGATCTATGAAGGGAGAAATGGTGCTTAAAGAACTTGTGGCTAGCATAGCACCTGATCTATGACTGGATAAATGGGGCTTAAAGAACCTGTGGCTAGCATAACACCCGAAATATGACTGGAGAAATGGGGCTTAAAGAACCTGTGGCTAGCATAGCGTCTGATCTATGACTGGAGAAATGGGGCCTAAAGAACATGTGGCTAGCATAGCGCCTGATCTATGACTGGAGAAAAGAGGCTTAAAGAACATGTGGCTAGCATAGCGCCCAACCTATGACTGGAGAAATGGGGCTAAAAAAACCTGTGGCTAGCATAGCGCATGATCTATGACTGGAGAAATGGGGCTTAAAGAACCTGTAGCTAGCATAGCACCTGATCTATGACTGGAGAAATGGGGCTTAAAGAACATGTGGCTAGCATAGCACCTGATCTATGACTGGAGAAATGGGGCTTAAAGAACATGTGGCTAGCATAGCGCCCGATCTATGACTGGAGAAATGGGGCTTAAAAAACCTGTGGCTAGCATAGCACCTGATCTATGACTGGAGAAATGGGGCTTAAAGAACATGTGACTAGCATAGCACCTGATCTATGACTGGATAAATGGGGCTTAAAGAACCTGTGGCTAGCATAACATCCGGTCTATGACTGGAGAAATGGAGCTTAAAGAACATGTGGCTAGCATAGCGTCTGATCTATGACTGGATAAATGGGGCTTAAATAACCTGTGGCTAGCATAGCGCCTGTGGCTTACATAACCTGTGGCTAGCATAGCGCCTGATCTATGACTGGAGAAATGAGGCTTAAAGAACATGTGGCTAGCATAGCGCCCGATCTATGACTGGAGAAATGGGGCTTAACAAACCTGTGGCTAGCATAGCACCTGATCTATGACTGGAGAAATGGGGCTTAAAGAACATGTGACTAGTATAGCACCTGATCTATGACTGGATAAATGGGGCTAGAACCTTGCTAGCATAACACCGATCTATGAAGGGAGAAATGGGGCTTAAAGAACCTGTGGCTAGCATAGCGTCTGATCTATGACTGGATAAATGGGGCTTAAAGAACCTGTGGCTAGCATAGCACCTGATCTATGACTGGATAAATGGGGCTTAAAGAACCTGTGGCTAGCATAACACCCGAAATATGACTGGTGAAATGGGGCTTAAAGAACCTGTGGCTAGCATAGCGTCTGATCTATGACTGGAGAAATGGGGCTTAAAGAACCTGTGGCTAGCATAGCACCTGATCTATGACTGGAGAAATGGGTCTTAAAGAACATGTGACTAGCATAGCACCTGATCTATGACTGGATAAATGGGGCTTAAAGAACCTGTGGCTAGCATAACACCCGATCTATGAAGGGAGAAATGGGGCTTAAAGAACCTGTGGCTAGCATATCGTCTGGTCTATGACTGGATAAATGGGGCTTAAAGAACCTGTGGCTAGCATAGCGTCTGATCTATGACTGGATAAATGGGGCTTAAAGAACCTGTGGCTAGCATAGCACCTGATCTATGACTGGATAAATGGGGCTTAAAGAACCTGTGGCTAGCATAACACCCGATCTATGAAGGAAGAAATGGGGCTTAAAGAACCTGTGGCTAGCACAGCGTCTGATCTATGACTGGATAAATGGGGCTTAAAGAACTTGTGGCTAGCATAGCACCTGATCTATGACTGGATAAATGGGGCTTAAAGAACCTGTGGCTAGCATAACACCCGAAATATGACTGGTGAAATGGGGCTTAAAGAACCTGTGGCTAGCATAGCGTCTGATCTATGACTGGAGAAATGGGGCTTAAAGAACCTGTGGCTAGCATAGCACCTGATCTATGACTGGAGAAATGGGTCTTAAAGAACATGTGACTAGCATAGCACCTGATCTATGACTGGATAAATGGGGCTTAAAGAACCTGTGGCTAGCATAGCGCCTGATCTATAACTGGAGAAATGGGGATTAAAAAACCTGTGACTAGCATAACACCCGATATATGACTGGAGAAATGGGGCTTAAAGAACCTGTGGCTAGCATAGCGTCTGGTCTATGACTGGATAAATGAGGCTTAAAGAACCTGTGGCTAGCATAGCGTCTGATCTATGACTGGATAAATGGGGCTTAAAGAACCTGTGGCTAGCATAACACCCGATATATGACTGGAGAAATGGGGCTTAAAGAACCTGTGGCTAGCATAGCGTCTGATCTATGACTGGATAAATGGGGCTTAAAGAACCTGTGGCTAGCATAGCGCCTGATCTATAACTGGAGAAATGGGGATTAAAAAACCTGTGACTAGCATAACACCCGATCTAGGACTCGAGAAATGGGGCTTAAAGAACATGTGACTAGCATAGCACCTGATCTATGACTGGATAAATGGGTCTTAAAGAACCTGTGGCTAGCATAACACCCGATCTATGACTGGAGAAATGGGGCTTAAAGGACCTGTGGCTAGCATAGTGCCTGATCTATGACTGGAGAAATGGGGCTTAAAGAACCTGTGGCTAGCATAACACCCGATCTATGACTGGTGAAATGGGGCTTAAAGAACCTGTGGCTAGCATAGCATCTGATCTATGACTGGAGAAATGGGGCTTAAAGAACATGTCACTAGCATAGCGCCTGATCTATGACTGGAGAAATTGCACTTAAAGAACCTGTGGCTAGCACAGCGCCTGATCTATGTAGCGATGACTGGAGAAATGGGGCTTCAAGAACCTGTGACTAGCTTAGCGCCTAATCTATGACTGGAGAAATGGGGCTTAAAGAAACTGTGCCTACCATAACACCTGATCTATGACTGGAGAAATTGGGCTTAAAGAACATGTGGCTAGCATAGCGCCTGATCTATGACTGTAGAAATGGAGCTTAAAGAACCTGTGGCTAGCATAGCGCCTGATCTATGACTGGAGAAATGAGGCTTAAAGAACATGTGGCTAGCATAGCCGCCCAATCTATGACTGGGAGAAATGGGGCTATAAAAACCTGTGGACTTAATCATAGCGCATGATCTATGACTGGAGAAATGGGGCTTAAAGAACCTGTAGCTGCATAGCAGCTGATCTTATGACTGGAGAAGGAAATGGGGCTTAAAGTAACCAAATGTGGCTAGCATAGCACCTGATATATGACTGGAGAAATGGGGCTTAAAGAAAACATGTGACTTAGCATAGCACCTGACCTATGACTGGGATGATTGGGGGCTTAAAGAACCTTGTGGCTAAGCATAAACACCCAATCTATGACTGGAGAAATGGAGCTTAAAGAACATGTGGCTAGCATAGCGTCTGATCTATGACTGGATAAATGGGTCTTAAAGAACCTGTGGCTAGCATAGCGCCCGTGGCTTACAGAACCTGTGGCTAGCATAGCGCCTGATCTATGACTGGAGAAATGAGGCTTAAATAACATGTGGCTAGCATAGCGCCCGATCTATGACTGGAGAAATGGGGCTTAACAAACCTGTGGCTAGCATAGCACCTGATCTATGACTGGAGAAATGGGGCTTAAAGAACATGTAACTAGCATAGCACCTGATCTATGACTGGATAAATGGGGATTAAAGAACCTGTGGCTAGCATAGCACCTGATCTATGATTGGATAAATGGGGCTTAAAGAACCTGTGGTTAGTATAACACCCAATCTATGAAGGGAGAAATGGTGCTTAAAGAACCTGTGGCTAGCATAGCGTCTGATCTATGACTGGATAAATGGGGCTTAAAGAACCTGTGGCTAGCATAGCACCAGATCTATGACTGGATAAATGGGGCTTAAAGAACCTGTGGCTAGCATAACACCCGAAATATGACTGGAGAAATGGGGCTTAAAGAACCTGTGGCTAGCATAGCGTCTGATCTATGACTGGAGAAATGGGGCCTAAAGAACATGTGGCTAGCATAGCGCCTGATCTATGACTGGAGAAATGAGGCTTAAAGAACATGTGGCTAGCATAGCGCCCAACCTATGACTGGAGAAATGGGGCTAAAAAACCCTGTGGCTAGCATAGCGCATGATCTATGACTGGAGAAATGGGGCTTAAAGAACCTGTAGCTAGCATAGCACCTGATCTATGACTGGATAAATGGGGCTTAAAGAACATGTGGCTAGCATAGCACCTGATATATGACTGGATAAATGGGGCTTAAAGAACATGTGACTAGCATAGCACCTGATCTATGACTGGATGAATGGGGCTTAAAGAACCTGTGGCTAGCATAACACCCGATCTATGACTGGAGAAATGGAGCTTAAATAACATGTGGCTAGCATAGCGTCTGATCTATGACTGGATAAATGGGGCTTAAAGAACCTGTGGCTAGCATAGCGCCTGGGGCTTAGAGAACCTGTGGCTAGCATAGCGCCTGATCTATGACTGGAGAAATGAGTCTTAAAGAACATGTGGCTAGCATAGCGCCCGATCTATGACTGGAGAAATGGGGCTTAAAAAACCTGTGGCTAGCATAGCACCTGATCTATGACTGGAGAAATGGGGCTTAAAGAACATGCGACTAGCATAGCACCTGATCTATGACTGGATAAATGGGGCTTAAAGAACCTGTGGCTAGCATAACACCCGGTCTATGCCTGGATAAATGGAGCTTAAAGAACATGTGGCTAGCATAGCGTCTGATCTATGACTGGATAAATGGGGCTTAAAGAACCTGTGGCTAGCATAGCGCCTGTGGCTTACAGAACCTGTGGCTAGCATAGCGCCTGATCTATGACTGGAGAAATGAGGCTTAAAGAACATGTGGCTAGCATAGCGCCCGATCTATGACTGGAGAAATGGGGCTTAACAAACATGTGGCTAGCATAGCACCTGATCTATGACTGGAGAAATGGGGCTTAAAGAACATGTGACTAGCATAGCACCCGATCTATGACTGGATACATGGGGCTTAAAGAACCTGTGGCTAGCAAAGCACCTGATCTATGACTGGATAAATGGGGCTTAAAGAACCTGTGGCTAGCATAACACCCGATCTATGAAGGGAGAAATGGGGCTTAAAGAACCTGTGGCTAGCATAGCGTCTGATCTATGACTGGATAAATGGGGCTTAAAGAATCGGTGGCTAGCATAGCACCTGATCTATGACTGGATAAATGGGGCTTAAAGAACCTGTGGCTAGCATAACACCCGAAATATGACTGGTGAAATGGGGCTTAAAGAATCTGTGGCTAGCATAGCGTCTGATCTATGACTGGAGAAACGGGGCTTAAAGAACCTGTGGCTAGCATAGCACCTGATCTATGACTGGAGAAATGGGTCTTAAAGAACATGTGACTAGCATATCACCTGATCTATGACTGGATAAATGGGGCTTAAAGAACCTGTGGCTAGCATAACACCCGATCTATGAAGGGAGAAATGGGGCTTAAAGAACCTGTGGCTAGCATAGCGTCTGGTCTATGACTGGATACATGGGGCTTAAAGAACCTGTGGCTAGCACAGCGCCTGATCTATGACTGGATAAATGGGGCTTAAAGAACCTGTGGCTAGCATAACACCCGATATATGACTGGAGAAATGGGGCTTAAAGAACCTGTGGCTAGCATAGCGTCTGATCTATGACTGGATAAATGGGGCTTAAAGAACCTGTGGCTAGCATAGCGCCTGATCTATAACTGGAGAAATGGGGCTTAAAGGACCTGTGGCTAGCATAGTGCCTGATCTATGACTGGAGAAATGGGGCTTAAAGAACCTTTGGCTAGCATAACAACCCAAACCCATCTAATGACTGGTGAAATGGGGCTTAAAGCACCTGTGGCTAGCATAGCATCTGATCTATGACTGGAGAAATGGGGCTTAAAGAACATGTGACTAGCATAGCGCCTGATCTATGACTGGAGAAATTGCACTTAAAGAACCTGTGGCTAGCACAGCGCCTGATCTATGTAGCGATGACTGGAGAAATGGGGCTTCAATAAACTGTGACTAGCTTAGCGCCTAATATATGACTCGAGAAATGGGGCTTAAAGAAACTGTGCCTACCATAACACCTGATCTATGACTGGAGAAATTGGGCTTAAAGAACATGTGGCTAGCATAGCGCCTGATCTATGACTGTAGAAATGGAGCTTAAAGAACCTGTGGCTAGCATAGCGCCTGATCTATGACTGGAGAAATGAGGCTTAAAGAACATGTGACTAGCATAGCGCCCAATCTATGACTGGAGAAATGGGGCTAAACAAACCTGTGGCTATCATAGCGCATGATCTATGACTGGAGAAATGGGGCTTAAAGAACCTGTAGCTAGCATAGCACCTGATCTATGACTGGAGAAATGGGGCTTAAAGAACATGTGGCTAGCATAGCACCTGGTATATGACTGGAGAAATGGGGCTTAAAGAACATGTGACTAGCATAGCACCTGACCTATGACTGGATGAATGGGGCTTAAAGAACCTGTGGCTAGCATAACACCCAATCTATTACTGGAGAAATGGAGCTTAAAGAAGATGTGGCTAGCATAGCGTCTGATCTATGAATGGATAAATGGGGCTTAAAGAACTTGTGGCTAGCATAGCGCCTGTGGCTTACAGAACCTGTGGCTAGCATAGCGCCTGATCTATGACTGGATAAATGAGGCTTAAAGAACATGTGGCTAGCATAGCGCCCGATCTATGACTGGAGAAATGGGGCTTAACAAACCTGTGGCAAGCATAGCACCTGATCTATGACTGGAGAAATGGGGCTTAAAGAACATGTGACTAGCATAGCACCTGATCTATGACTGCATAAATGGGGCTTAAAGAACCTGTGGCTAGTATAACACCCGATCTATGAAGGGAGAAATGGTGCTTAAAGAACCTGTGGCTAGCATAGCGTCTGATCTATGACTGGATAAATGGGGCTTAAAGAACCTGTGGCTCTAGCATAGCACCTGATCTATGACTGGATAAATGGGGCTTAAAGAACCTGTGGCTAGCATAACACCCGAAATATGACTGGAGAAATGGGGCTTAAAGAACCTGTGGCTAGCATAGCGTCTGATCTATGACTGGAGAAATGGGGCTTAAAGAACATGTGGCTAGCATAGCGCCTGATCTATGACTGGATAAATGAGGCTTAAAGAACATGTGGCTAGCATAGAGCCCAACCTATGACTGGATAAATGGGACTAAACAAATCTGTGGCTAGCATAGCGCATGATCTATGACTGGAGAAATGGGGCTTAAAGAACCTGTAGCTAGCATAGCACCTGATCTATGACTGGAGAAATGGGGCTTAAAGAACATGTGACTAGCATAGCACCTGATCTACGACTGGATGAATGGGGCTTAAAGAACCTGTGGCTAGCATAACACCCGATCTATGACTGGAGAAATGGAGCTTAAAGAACATGTGGCTAGCATAGCGTCTGATCTATGACTGGATAAATGGGGCTTAAAGAACCTGTGGCTAGCATAGCGCCTGGGGCTTACAGAACCTGTGGCTAGCATAGCGCCTGATCTATGACTGGAGAAATGAGTCTTAAAGAACATGTGGCTAGCATAGCGCCCGATCTATGACTGGAGAAATGGGGCTTAACAAACCTGTGGCTAGCACAGCACCTGATCTATGACTGGAGAAATGGGGCTTAAAGAACATGTGACTAGCATAGCACCTGATCTATGACTGGATAAATGGGGCTTAAAGAACCTGTGGCTAGCATAGCACCTGATCTATGACTGGATAAATGGGGCTTAAAGAACCTGTGGCTAGCATAACACCCGATCTATGAAGGGAGAAATTGGGCTTAAAGAACCTGTGGCTAGCATAGCGTCTGATCTATGACTGGATAAATGGGGCTTAAAGAACCTGTGGCTAGCATAACACCCGAAATATGACTGGCGAAATGGGGCTTAAAGAACCTGTGGCTAGCATAGCGTCTGATCTATGACTGGAGAAATGGGGCTTAAAGAACCTGTGGCTAGCATAGCACCTGATCTATGACTGGAGAAATGGGGCTTAAAGAACATGTGACTAGCATAGCACCTGATCTATGACTGGATAAATGGGGCTTATAGAACCTGTGGCTAGTATAACACCCGATCTATGAAGGGAGAAATGGGGCTTAAAGAACCTGTCGCTAGCATAGCGTCTGGTCTATGACTGGATAAATGGGGCTTAAAGAACCTGTGGCTAGCATAGCGCCTGATCTATGACTGGATAAATGGGGCTTAAAGAACCTGTGGCTAGCATAACACCCGATATATGACTGGAGAAATGGGGCTTAAAGAACCTGTGGCTAGCATAGCGTCTGATCTATGACTGGATAAATGGGGCTTAAAGAACCTGTGGCTAGCATAGCGCCTGATCTATAACTGGAGAAATGGGGATTAAAAAACCTGTGGCTAGTATAACACCCGATCTAGGACTCGAGAAATGGGGCTTAAAGAACATGTGACTAGCATAACACCCGATCTATGACTGGATAAATGGGGCTTAAAGGACCTGTGGCTAGCATAGTGCCTGATCTATGACTGGAGAAATGGGGCTTAAAGAACCTGTGGCTAGCATAGCGCCTGATCTATAACTGGAGAAATGGGGCTTACATAACCTGTGGCTAGCATAGCGCCTGATCTATGACTGGAGAAATTGGGCTTAAAGAACCTGTGGCTAGCATTGCGCCTGATCTATGACTGGAGAAATGGGGCTTACAGAACATGTGGCTAGCATAGCGCCTGATCTATGACTGGATACATTGGGCTTAAATATCCTGTGGCTAGAAAAGCGCCTGATCTATGCCTGGAGAAATTGGGTTTAAAGAACCTGTGGCTAGCATAGCGCCCGATCTATGACTGGAGAAATGGGGCTTACAGAACCTGTGGCTAGCATAGCGCCTGATCTATGACTGGATAAATTGGGCTTAAATAACCTGTGGCTAGAAAAGCGCCTGATCTATGCCTGGTGAAATTGGGCTTAAAGAACCTGTGGCTAGCATAGCGCCCGATCTATGACTGGAGAAATGGGGCTTAAAAAACCTGTGGCTAGCATAGCGCATGATCTATGACTGGAAAAATAGGGCTTAAAGAACTTGTGGCTAGCATAGCGCCCGATCTATGACTGGAGAAATGGGGCTTAAAGAACCTGTGGCTAGCATAACACCCGATCTATGACTGGTGAAATGGGGCTTAAAGAACCTGTGGCTAGCATAACACCCGATCTATGACTGGTGAAATGGGGCTTAAAGAACTTGTGGCTAGCATAGCACCTGATCTATGACTGGAGAAATGGGGCTTACAGAACCTGTAGCTAGCATAACAACCGATCTATGACTGGAGAAATGGGGCTTAAAGAACCTGTGGCTAGCATAGCGTCTGCTCTATGACTGGAGAAATGGGGCTTAAAGAACCTGTGGCTAGCATAGCGCCTGATCTATGACTGGAAAAATGGGGCTTAAAGAACCTGTGGCTAGCATAGCGCCTGATCTATAACTGGAGAAATGGGGCTTAAAGAACCTGTGGCTAGCATAGTGCCTGATCTATGACTGGAGAAATGGAGCTTACATAACCTGTGGCTAGCATAGCGCCTGATCTATGACTGGATAAATGGGGCTTAAAGGACCTGTGGCTAGCATAGTGCCTGATCTATGACTGGAGAAATGGGGCTTAAAGAACCCATGGCTAGCATAGCACATGATCTATGACTGGAGAAATGGGGCTTAAAGAACCTGTGGCTAGCATAGCGTCTGCTCTATGACTGGAGAAATGGGGCTTAAAGAACCTGTGGCTAGCATAGCGCCTGATCTATGACTGGAAAAATGGGGCTTAAAGAACCTGTGGCTAGCATAGCGCCTGATCTATAACTGGAGAAATGGGGCTTAAAGAACCTGTGGCTAGCATAGTGCCTGATCTATGACTGGAGAAATGGAGCTTACATAACCTGTGGCTAGCATAGCGCCTGATCTATGACTGGATAAATGGGGCTTAAAGGACCTGTGGCTAGCATAGTGCCTGATCTATGACTGGAGAAATGGGGCTTAAAGAACCCATGGCTAGCATAGCACCTGATCTATGACTGGAGAAATTGGGCTTAAAGAACCTGTGGCTAGCATAGCCACTGATCTATGACTGGAAAAATGGGGCTTAAAGAACCTGTGGCTAGCATAGCGCCTGATCTATGACTGGAGAAATGGGGCTTAAAGAACCTGTGGCTAGCATAGCGCCTGATCTATGACTGGAGAAATGGGGCTTAAAGAACATGTGGCTAGCATAGCGCCTGATCGATGACTGGATAAATGGGGTTTAAAGAAATGTGGCTGGCATAACACCTGATATGTGACTGGAGAAATGGGACTTAAAGAACCTGTGGCTATCAGAACACCTGATATATGTCTGGAGAAATGGGGCTTAAAGGACCTGTGGCTAGCATAGCGCCTGATATATGACTGCAGAAATGTGACTTAAAGAACCTGTGACTAGCATAACACCTGCTATATGACTGGAGAAATGGGGCTTAAAGGACCTGTGGCTAGCATAGCGCCTGATATATGACTGGAGAAATGGGACTTAAAGAACCCGTGGCTAGCATAGCACCTGATATATGACTGGATAAATGGGACTTAAAGAACCTGTGGCTAGCATAGCGCCTGATTTATGGCTGGAGAAATGGGGCTTAAAGAACATGTGGCTAGCATAGCGCCTGATGTATGACTGGAGAAATGGGCATGCCTTTGCTACATGTGATTAGCTACTTTATATCATATGTTTTACTTTACTTCACATTTTGAGTTCTTTGTCAAACGGCAGAACAGGTGAAACTGGCTGATGCTGGAACACACAAAGATGGCCGATCTGGCCACTCCATGTGCATCACATATATGTTATACAAATATTCTATCATATTTACGAAGCAATTATCTTTGAATCAAATGATGATCCGTTATAGAACAGGTCCTCAAGGTTTTGTACCTATCCATTTGGCAGGTATTTCTAGCAGGATTGCTGCTCAAACGCTAATCAAAATAGAATAACGTATCGTTGTCACAAAACATCTTACTCGGGCACCAATTCATTACAACGTACCCTCTCGGTATGTCATACATTGACCAATGTCACAGCTTGAAAACGTTTATTCATCCAATAATGTATCGTTAGAGGGAATTACTATGTATGTATTTATCCAAGCATATTTGCTTGGATATAGTCCTTATACGGTTTTTGAGACCTCACATGATTTATGCAAATGAGTAATTGTCGACCAACGAACGTACTTCATGCTTCATGATTCTAGCTACGCCACGTGAGAGAGTTCCAAAGCGAGCGGTGCATTATGAACGTGTCACTCACATTTTTGGCCAGCTACATTTTTTTTCAGCTACAGTTATATTTTTAAAAACAGTTTGTGATTTTATAAAATATTAACTGTCGTGTTTCATAATAAATATTTTGTTAGGAAGGTTATATTTTTAGCGCAATGATCGACCGCTCCACATGTAATTTATACGTAGTTATACACCATGAAAAATAGTTCCGATAGTGAGCTAACATTATATTGTGTAGTGTAATACATGTGTTGTTAATTTTTCTGTACGACATTTATATTACAAAATGTTTATCTGATTTAATATAATATAAACTGACATGTATTCATTTGAGTATATTATTTTCACGCGCACTGATACAATTAACCTCGTGTCTCATGAAAAGTAGTTTCCGCCATTTTATGCCGACAAATTACAGAATCGTTTACATAGTCATAGGTCAATGGCTCGATAAAATCCAACATTGGACAGCGAAATGATGATGATTTAAAACAGAAACATTGTTTTTTGACAGTTACATACCGCATGCTTTAAATAATCATCTTGAGCCATCGATATTATTAATCATTGTCCATTTTACTTAAAACATCAACTAATCTATAACGACGTTACACAGAAAATGCAGTACGATACACTTCACAAAGGAAACATTGTCTTAGAGTTTGAATCATTTTAGGTTCCGCCGAACGAACGAGTACGCCGAAATATATTTCCGTACAAATCCAAAAACCTATTTATTATATACCCGTTCAACAAAACATGCATCCTAATCATTAAATAATCCGATAGTGTGATGAAATGCGACTCTATTATTTTTGTTGAACAATCCGAGCGCCTGTGATGGCTTCAGTTTATGCAAATTGACAAGGTCATTTCGCGCACCAGAATCGATACAATAATTTAATATCAGAGGTTGAAATTTCACTCGCCCAGCTCGCCATGGCGAGTGCTTTTTGTGGCGGTCGAGTACTTTCTACAGGCACTCGCCCAGTTTGGCGAGTGAAAGATTAGGTCCGGATTTTTCTTTTTGGAAGAAATTGCCAATTAATTCCATCGATAACGGCCAACAAATGGTATTAATTCAGCGACCATTTGTTGTTTACAGTTCACGTCAATTTGCGGGAAGTAAGATTCAAGCATGTCATGTTACACGGTTACGGGTAGAATCTCTAGCGATTTTGAACACGGTCCATATCGGGCAAGTTTAATTCACGGATTATTTGTCGGCTTTACGCGGCCGGGTTAACAAATAATAGGACTGCGAGTATAGACTAATGTATATGCGGCCACATATATCGTCTCGTATACAGTTGGGTTAACGCGCATTTCAGACGCCGAACATAACGGCTTGGGACGAAACGGTCGGCGCCAGGTCCGAAACCATTGAATTTAGTAATTAAGGCAGCACGCAGCGCATGCAAACATAGCCACTATAAATTAAACTAAATCTATGTCACTCAACGCTTATAGAAAATAAGAAGTGTGCAAGCCTCTGAGCAAATTCGCTGCTATTTGTTTGTTTATGTTCATTTAATACTTAAAATATAAATAACCATAATAGTGAATATGTCTCATACGTTTTGGTAATGATCATATGTAAAAGCTTTTTTTTATAAATAAATAAGATGCAACATTACAAAAACTGGAAATAGCAATTTATTTTTTAAAAAAACTGGGCGAGTAACTTTTTGACCTGGGCAAGTACTTTTTTTTTATTTTCTACCTACCTTGGTTCAACCTTGGGTGAAGGCCGTTTCTTGTAAGCTAGGCTTGTACTGGACTATTTTAGCGACGTCAAATTGGATAATTGTCTTTGAAACTGGGGGGAGAGCGCAACTAAATCATGGTTAAAATGTCTGTACAATATTTTCATGTGTTGAATTTGCTGGGTCTCTTCTTCCAGACGGAGTTGAGTGAACTTTTGAAACTATTTAGTGTGTTCGAATTTACACAATCACTAGGGAGTGCAGTCCAGTCTGTGACGACTCTTTGAGAGAATACTTTTTGTCGCAACTGCAAAGGATTTCAGGACTTTCAGTCCTTTGATTTTTGTAGTGTAAGTGTAAGCTGACCATTTTTACACCTTATCTTATTACGTGTAATGGGCTATGTAAAATTGTAATGTGTATTTCTGGTTACATGTTACGCTATTATAAGGGCATAACATAAAACTAACACAATCATGCGGTATATTTAATTGCATCACTACAACATGTATATCTTTGCTATAGCACCAATTCTCATGGATTCGTGCCTTCTCATTGATTCGTGACCCTAGAAAACAAGTGAATAAGCATATTCTAAGAATAGTGTTAATTGAACATTATTTTAAAAAGGCATTTTAAGTTGTTTCCCACAGTTTTCTAAGTTACAGTTACATACAATTGTGATTTACCACATATTTTGTGATTTTTCTACATACTTAGTAGTATATAGGGAGTCAAAATGATACCACCTACATACACCCACCACCCCCTAAAAATCAAAAATTGGTTAACGAGGAAATTGTCTCCAACCAACCACGAAAAATCCAAAATTGGTCGTGAAAAAAAACATGTTTTTCCGACAGCAAATTTATGAATTTTTGAGAAAATAATTAATGCAATACCAATTCACGATTGGATGTGCCCACGAGTGATAGTTTATATTCCAACACCCCATTTTTCTCCTCCAATATAGCTAATTTATTTCGCAGATCAGCAACTAATTCTACCAGCTCTAGTCTACCACGTTCACCTGTAACCACCTGACAGCGTAGTTGCTTATGTCTACAAAGAGTTTGGGCACTAACGAATTTACAAGGGCATCTGGGGCATTGAAATTTCGGGGGGACACAAGGAATTTTTCTACGTCTCGCTAGATGCCTTCGTAGATAGTCTTTACGCGTAAACGTCTTACAACAAGTCTCACACTCCATTATATATGTATATGTATATGTTTATATTCAATTGGAAGTGAAAAAAACATAATGTTTTCAAGATCAATTGAACAGATAAATTTCATAGGTTATACAAAAGTATATTACAGAAAATATGATAACGCCAGAAATAGAAAGTTTGAGAAGAGAAGCCGAATCGCTAGGGATTACTTATAGTACACGGTTGAGAGTTAGGGGGTTGACAAAGCTGATAAATGCCACAAAGAATGAGGCGTTTATGAAGCGGTTTACCCGCGCTATAAAAGAGGGGCATTTAAAGACCTCTCACTAGCGAGGAAGTTGGTAACAGAATTCAAAAAGAAAGTATTGCGGAGCTAAGGGCTAGTGTAATTAATTCTAAAGAATTACCTTCAAGCAAAAATAATTTGTCTCAAATTAGACACACAGGTGACCAAATACCAAATAAAAGATCTATAGTTCGTGCGATAAGTGGAAAAAGGTGAAGAAATATTGGGGGCTCACGATGAAACATTGGAAAAGGTAGAAAATGGAAGACGGGTAGTTACATTATCCTTTCGTAAAAACATTAACATTAACGAGTCTGAACGCATGTCCGATAAACTCGCTCCGTATCTAACAACCAATTTTTATTTGAGATATTCATATTCTTACAAGCTAGAACATATGGAGGAAATTAAAAAATGGAAAAACCTGTAACTATAATAATGCACAAAAATCTCGGTGGTAGCGAACCACTGTCATCAATGAAAACCGTTAAAAAATGGCTGTCAGATAAGGAGCAAACACGAATAATGGCCGATAAAATAGACAGACCGAATACAAAGTGGAAGTTTGTAAGATGGGTAGAGGTTTTCGTAAAGCTAATACAGGGTAGTAGGGGAATAGATTTGGGACTACAATCCAAAGAAGCGGCAGGAGGAGAACTTCCAGAATGGCTGAAGAATAAAAAAGGTATGTATTCTTTAGATAAGTATGACGACCTTTGTCTGTTCAGGTGTCTAGCTATGCATATGACAGATAAAAGACCCGACAGATGTACAGAAAAGGCGAAAGAACTTAGTAAGCAATATTTTGGTAGTAATGTGGTTTCACCAATTCCTTTTTCAGATCTGAAAAAGGTTGAAGAGTTTTTTAAAATCGGTATAGAAGTATATCAACCCACCGAATGTAATGTATGGTGGTTGAAAAAGGTACCAGCGCACTATAAGGCAATAGGTAATAAACCAATGACAATAGGACTGTTTAATAATCACGCATTTCTGATAAAAAACCTTAAAAACCTATCTAAAATTTACGCCTGCGATAATTGCAAGCAGAAATTCACGAAAGCGAGTAATATGAAGAGACACGGGCCAAAATGTATGAGAGGTGAGACAAAAGTAATATGTGATGGTAATTATTTAGAGCGCCCGCGTTCGTCGTTCGAGAAAGCGTTCTACCCAAAAAGTTCTAACAGTTATGGGGCGATCGATTGGATGTACTCTGTGGAAAAGCGCGAGGGAATTCACATTCACCACGAACAGTGTGGACACGGGGGTGAAAGATGGATTTTAGGAGCTCCAGTAGATGGATACTGTCCAGAAACCAATACCGTATATCAATATCACGGCTGTTAGTTTAAACAATATTTATTTCAAGTTGTGGCAAGTGATATATACATACATACAATTGAGAACAGGATTAGAAAACAAGCTTTTACACTTATGTGAATTCTTCTCCTGGCTGTTACTGGCACGGGTGTGAGATTCATGCAAAGCATAGAAAAGAAGAACGCGCATCCACTATGAGAAGAGATACATTTATTAGAAAAAGCAAAGAATTCAACCTAGTAGTTATGTGGGAATGCGAATTTCAAAGAACTGGTAAAAGACATAAAGATCGGTTGCGACACTACTCTTTATCCATATCAGATAGTATACGATTTTGAGGCATATCTCAACCCAGAATTTGAAACTCTCGGTAATAATCTAGAGTACGAAGCCGAGCACGTTCCGGTAAGCGTTAGTATAGGAGATAATTTCTCAGGAACAGTAACTCATATTTGTGATATAAAGATCCCGCAAAACTTATAGAAAAATTCGTAGAAGATTTGAAAGTCAGGGGAAAAGCTATAAGAGAAGAAGTGTGGTCAAGATATGGGTTTAATACAGAACATTTAAGTAAAAACCAAATCGCCAAGATCGAACACAGTGGATAGAGCAAGTAACCGTTATATGGTTTTAACAGCAGTAAGTACGATATAAACTTAATAAATAAAGAAATACCTAGTAGGCGAACTGGCACTCAACAACAAAGAAGTAATGGTCGGAAACGTGCAAACGCAACAATATGTCTATTTACTCCAGAGTTTAGATTTCTTGATGTAATACTTTATCTAGGACCCGGTGTAAGTTACGATAGTTGGATAAAAGCCTACGAATGCAAAGGACAGAAATCTTTCTTTCCTTATGAGTGGTTCGATTCTCCAGACAAACTGGATTACCCAGGACACTACCGGATATAGAGAATTGGTATTCCAAACTATCTGGGAAAATGTTAATAGATGAAACAGAATTAAGTAAATGTCGTAGAATTTTCGAAGAAAATAATATGAAAACTTTCAGAGATTGTTGAAATATTATAACGATTTAGATGTAGCACGTTCCTAGAAGCGGTGGAAAAAATGTGTGAATTTTATAAACACAGAGGTGTGGATATTTTCAAAGATACGGTAACACTACCTGGAGTAGCTATACAATATTTATTGAGAGGAACCATTAAAGAACAAAAATCTTCAAAGATGATTATACCGGAGGATGCTCTATATGCACCAAAAGAAGAAACATACGAAATGATGAAGGACGCTCTAGTTGGCGGTCCATCAATAGTATTTACACGATATGCAGAAGCTGGTGTTTCAAATATTAGATATAATTCCACAGGAATTAACAAACCTTGCAAGGCTGTTTTGGGGTACGATGCAAACGCGTTATATTTATCTACGTTAAATAAAGAGATGCCGTGTGGGAGAGAAACTATACACCATATAGATACCCCACATAACCCTAAATTTATTAAAAAGTTTTGTAAAAGAGTTTTATCTGGAGACTGGTTTGGGTTTGCGGAGGTGGATATAGAAGTTCCACAAAACCTAAAAGATAAGTTTTCTGAAATGTCCCCAATATTTATAAACAGAGAAGTAGAGGTTGATGAAGTTCCCACATACGTTAAAATATTTAAACGATACTGGCCGAACAAGAGGAGATGGAAAAAAAATTGGTGGGATCTATGACCGCCACTAAAGTATTGCTGTACGCGCCACTGTTGAAATGGTATTTAAAACACGGCCTAGAAATAACTGGAGTTCATCGTGTTATAGATTATATTAGCGGAAAACCATTCGAATGGTTCGCAAAAGAAGTTACAGCCGCAAGACGAACAGGCGATGTAGAACCAAATAAGAAACCAGTAGCCGACATAATGAAATTATTAGGAAACTCGTGTTGTGGAAAAATGATAGAGGCAACGGAGAGACATTTAAATACGACATACACAAAACGAAATCTGTGTTGACAAAGCATTAAGATCTGCATTCTTTGACGATTTGGAAGAGATAGGAGATGCGTACGAAATATCTTCAAGACCCAGTCCCGTGTGCGGTAAAGAGACCATTCCATTGTGGAATAGCGGTTTATCAACTAGCTAAATTGAGAATGTTGGAATTTTACTACGAATTTCTAGATAAATACATAAAAAGAGAAGACTTTGAATTAATACAGATGGATACAGATAGTATGTATATAGGAGTTAGTGGAAAAACGATAGAGGAATTGATTAGACCTAACTTACTAGACGAGTTTGAAAAAGAAAAAAAGAAATGGTTGGCTTGGGATAAAATGGAGCGAAAGAGAGCCCGGACTTTTCAAAATGGAATTTAGCGGGGATAGGGCGATAGCGTTATCTAGTAAGTGTTATTTCGTAGAAAAAATTAATTTCACTAAAGATAAGTCATTTGAATCAAATGTGGAACAAATTAAAATTAATAAAAACTCTGCGAAAGGAATGTCCAAGAGAACTAACAATTTAAATTGGGATAGATATAAACGAGTACTAAGTGAAACTACAGAAGATGGAAAACACATTATAGATGTAGCACAAAATAGAGGATTTAAAATGAAAGACGGCGTTATGAAAACGTACTGTCAACAAAAATTAGGACTCTCGGCATACTACGATAAAAGACGCGTGTTACCAGACGGAATACATACAGAACATCTCTAAAGAATCTGACGATCCGGGGGTAGCTGGGTGTCAGAAGGCACCATAAGAAGTTCTTCGCGAACAAACCCTCGAGATGGCCCATCATCCAAATAGTAGAGCACGGGCTCATCAGGTTTGGTAATAGATCGATCTAGATGATATACATTGAGAGACCACACGGATCAGTCGCGCGGCGGCTGCCACCTTCGAGCTCTCCCGGTTGATAGAGGTACCGGACGTCAATATCTGGTGGAAGCCGCTGCTCCTCTAAACCAACAGGTCGCCCGCGCGAGACGGCAGAGGGCTTGCTCGTCACCCTTTTAAACAAATTGATAGCATCTACAGTCTTCTTACCTATCAATCTGGTCACCTCTCCGTTCAATGCGGAGACCACGGCGGGCAGTCTGGCCACCCACTCGGTCGATCGCGAATGAGGGTCTACAAGTTCTTTGGCGTATTGGTGTCCGAACAGTCTCTCAGCCAGGGTTCGATTGAAGCGTTCCACGATCCCCTGGTCCGGTGGATGTTGACGCGGCCGCGTCTGATAGAAACTTTATGCTTAGACAATATATGAGAGACCGCGCCCATGAACTCGCGGCCGGGATCGACCTGGAGAAGATTCGGCCATTTGAGAGGACTCCTCTTATATATTCGGGAAAGAGCCTCGGCCACTTCCTTAGACTCTTTAGTGGCCAACGGCTCAGCCCCCTTATAACGACTCGCTACGTCAACGATTGTCAGTGCGTACTTGTACGTTTTGCGACCGACGCGATCGTGAGGTAGAAACAGGAGATCCGCTTGGTGAACTTGGTTCGTACCACGGCACGTCGAATTTCGGGCGCGGAATATTGTGAGGCGCGGTAAATAGATCTGCCAGATGGCCTGCTTCTTGAGCCATTCCTTGACAGCGTTTTCTGAAACCTTTGTCGCCGCCCCGCGAGGTTCTTGATGGCCGCGAGTCCCTTCCAGTAGCCGCGAGTGGGCTATAGTATGTATTCGACAGCTTGCGCGCTAAGCGAACCGAGGGTTTGGTATCAAGTTTGCGTGTGTTCATCGTATGCGAAGTATTCTAATATATCGGACAATCTCCAACATGCCCTCGCCAGTTCGTCCGGTAACTACGTCGTTAATAATAAACCTTTGTTGGAAGTTTCGCTGCAGCCCCAATCGCGTTTGGGTTGGAACAGGCGAGGGGAATCTAATTCAACATTGTTGATGGAGGAATCTAACATCCGCTTTGCGAAAAGGGTGGCCGCTTTTTCGTCCTCGCGCCACGTCTCGAGACAATCTCGGGCCAGACGAATCATACTCTTTGCACCAGGTAAACGATGTTTTTGGGCAGTGTAGCCTACATCGATCATAGTGTCATAAAGTTCGTCAACTAACATCGTTCTATATATATATATATTTATAAAAAAAAAAGAAGGTTTTAATTAATTAATTTAAAATCTCGATTGAATATAGTAGCCGACGAGCCCAACCACACCCATTCCCACGACGATGAACGCGATCTCACGGTCTTTTTGGGCCTCTGACGGTACATAGAAATCTGAAAGTTGTGGCTTGCGATCCATTGGATCGAGACTTTTGTGCGGATATGCCAGCGCGTACTCGCGGTTGGCTTCTTCAACGTTCTGAAAAGTTTGCGCGGCGTGATTTTCGCGGCGAAGCTCTTCATTGACCCAGTCCAGATGGGCGGTTCGTTTTTTTCGACCACGCTTCCTTTGCGCTATTGAGTTGTTCTACAGCTAAATCATGACGCTTACGCTCCTCATCCACGTTCGAGCTTTTCATTTTAGAGAATATAAAGTTGCTACCTGCTGAACGCCAATGCGTTTACAAGCGCACCACCTACTATTACTGCGATTGAAGCCATTTATTTCCATATATTAACTGGTAGAATTCCAGCTTTAACTAGATAATCTCGCGTCCAAACTGCGGCCGCTACATCTAAGGTCGCGAGCCCTACGTCTCTCACAGTAAAGTCCAATTTGGGAGCGGTTCCTCCTAGGGCCATCTTTGATAGTCGAGCATACCCGATACTGAAACCCGATATCACCACGGCGTGATAAAGCGCATTCACTAACATTTTACCATCTTGTTCAGCCATTATTGCATATAAAAGGGGTCGCGATCAATGTTTAAATGGGGCGCATCCAAATTCAACATTGTTGATGCTTGGTGTTTCGTAACTTTCTTCTGTACACTGGCTGGTTGTTTTTTCGGGTATTTCCACACGCACAGGGCACCAACAACTGCCAGACCACCAACAACCCAACTCCAATTCACGAATTTGGGTTCAGCCCAACTCCAACCCCCAATTCGTGAATTGGAGTTGGTATTGGGTGACAAATTCAAAGAATTTGGGTGTGCTTCCAATTCGTGAATTTGGGGTGTTGTTGTACTCAACTCTGTCTTCAGATGTTTTTGCTGTCTCCGTCCCCATCAATTCACTAATTGGCTGCAACCCCAATCTCGATTGGAGTTTAGCCTCTTGAAGCTCGGCGAGTATTTTATCTTGTTTAACTTTTCGGGTGGCAGCCGCCGCCCGACTCCCAGCTGCCTGCCTTTTGGGATTTTTTGATATGCGGTATGTCATCCAGTGGCGGAGTAACACTCTGGTTCGATTGTGTTGGAGCAATCTGGTTCAACTCCGTCACTCTCGTGGGTGTGTCTTGTTGTCATCATTTTCAGGGCTTATAGTTTCGATGGGCATATATGTCCAAATTGACAGTGTTTACCCGTGGTCAACAGCGGTTCGTCAGCGGAGCTAAGTACATTCCAAACTTGTGATAAATTGAGCAGCAGGCTGTTCTAAGAGTGTGTCCTATAAAAGGGTCAGTCTCTAGATCGTGAATCAACCCTTCGGTGTTTGGTATAGGGAGAAGTATACTAACGGTGGTAGCGTACAAATGAATAGCCGCCGATCCAAGAGTTTTTGTCATCTCTCCCCGCTCCCAATTTGGATTCGTATCGCGCATACATTTTATCGATCTCCGCATCTGACATCTTATCCACCTGAAAAACTGAGAGACGCCTACCGAGATAATGCTCCGATTGTCCCCCAGCAACCAGCGCAGCTAGCCGCTCTCGTCGCGCCGCATTTTCATTTTCATTCGGAGTCGTTGCACTCAACCCAATACCAACCCCCGTTTCCGATTGCTTTGTCGGATCATTATTGTTGGCAGTCGGAGTTGAGGTTTCTTCTATTAGCTGATCGAGAAGTTCGTCGCAGTTCATTTTTTTCAAAATTAGTAATTTAACTATTCTAACAAGTCTCATCACTTTAACATATTGCCAAGCGCACCACCCGATACTTATGATCACCATTATTCTCGCAACAAAGCTCGCAGCGGAGCACCAAATTGTTAACATTGTTAACCATTGTTCAGCATTTGTTCAACCTTTTGGTTAAGCATTTGTTTCAAGCATTTGTTCAGCAATTGCTAAGCATTGTTAAAGCATTTACTCGGCAATTACTAACGAGCGTTAAGTAATTGCTAATTAATTATAAAATTAATTGATAACTTCGTAAGCAGTTGGTTGATCAGTCTTTAGCAAAGCTTGGCGTGCTTAGTTTCCGAAGCATCTGTCGAACCTCCAGGCGCTCCTCGCGCGTTGGGATAACGTCATTCTCTCGAAGACAGTCATCGAATGAGTCTCGGTCCTTGCAGTGAAAGAGCAAAACCCCATTTCGTTTGCTCGCGCAGATCCTTGAGGACGGCGTTTGTATTTTTTGAGTGGATATCCATACGCTTTGCTCGCATGGCGGGCCAGAAAATGCGAGCTCGGAGAGCATGTCCTTCTTTTTTGGTCATCGCCGCCTTGGGCGAGCAAATCGTTCAATCAACGTTATAGGGTGGGCTCACCCTGGAATATTTGGTATAAAACACGCAACCAATCGTTGAAAGCCTATCACCCCGGGTCCAATAACGTAATACTCAGGGTCTGGTCCATCACGGGCGCCGCTGATAAGTATCGTTGTGCCGCACAGTGGGACACAGGTTCACAATGTGACGAAAGGCATCGCGGTAGGACTCCTCGAGCAAGTCGAGGATGAAAAAAACCCCCGTTTTTTCCACATCCTGTCTGCCCACATATTATGGCAGAGTGAGCATCTCCTAATCAATGTTGAATGGTATTGATTGCTAGATTTCTTAATTAATTCTTTAAATGATTTTTTTTTGTTTTATAAATAAATCGTTAGATGATTTTTTTTATTAAATCAGTAGATCGCTGATACGTATCGACCATCTTCGAGTGTTGAGTTGTGCATCTGTAATTATATATGTAACAACGTTCAAATGGCCCGGGCTCCCGTCCGCTCTTGGTTATCTGGATCGTCACAACCCTCACTAGCGTTTCTCAACTTGGCGTCCGCTACCGTGTATTTGGTCATCGTCGCTGGCTCGCATGTTCTAGCCATAACGCGTATTTGGTATTCAGGAACTCCGCGGAGGGAGACGGCCGATAGCTGCAGGTCTTTTAGCAACTGCTGCAACCTCGGAGAGCGCTTCATAGAGCGGCAGCAAACTGCTTTCTTACTTCATTCCCACTGTTGGTGCGCGCGAAGGACCCGCGCTTGTAGTTGATTGGGGACTCTCGATCGTCACCTCTACCTTCGTGATTTTGGGGTTATAGAATTTTGTCGGTTTTTCTAGCACCGAGCGCGAAACCGAGCATCCTCAAACAGCATCAGTATACCTTTCATCGAGCGGGGCGGGTTACGTTGACATTAATATTTCCCACAATGTGTCGCTTTTGTCTTTCGGCATCTTGCGATGGCGAGAAACTCGGTCGTAAGTATGGCAAAACGCGGGCCCGGCGGTACTGGTTCTGTCCAATCGCGGCGGAGTTCGGGCATCGTGACCATGTCGTTTACTCCAGCGAAACATTGTCGATCGTTTAAATTACGTCGATAACATGGTCGGTGGCTATGAGAACTCGGGCCGTAGTCGTTGAACGTAGTTCGTATTCGAGGCGGTCAGCCAAAAGCACTCTGATAGTAGGGCATGTGGCTCTCCAGCAACTCAAAGTCGAGCGGGATGTAGAAGCGGTTGCCGTAAGCGCCCGCGGACCGCGTTGTCGCTCGCGTTACCATCTACCTTGTTACCACCCCCGATTCTAAGTTTGGTTACGTTCTTATTTTTGCTGGTGTCAATACCCACCGATAGACGGCGTTTCGCGTCTTGCGCCGTCTTCCATAGGTCCCTGATAACAATGGTAGACGTCGCTGTCATCGATCGAACATCACCTCATTACCAGAAATCTTTATTCATCGGTCTTCTTCTGACTATGGCGAGACCCAGGTTTCTGAACGACGGTTCGGTCCGCGTCCGTCGACGTCAGCGAAATAGTGAAAGCGAGGTGAACAGTCCCGGCACAATGACGTCGTTAGCTCCGAGGTTGGGGAAGCGGATCAAGAGCTGCTGGTTCTGGTCGATCGTCGATGGGTTGTTCGTAATAACGACACTCTGTCTCACCCGCCTTTTTGCCCCCGAGGGGCTCACGCAGTGCGGGTATGGATTCAGTTTGCGACCATATTGACTCGAAGACATAATTTTTTCAAAAATTATTGAAACTATTATTAAACCCGGTATGGTTTTGTCCTTTAATACATATTAATATGGCTGATTACGATGTTGAAATGGATGAAAAAAAATCGGCAGAGACAATTACCTCGATGGTGTATGATGATAATTTCGAGGATTCCCTCGAGGCACCCACCATAGAGACTCCAGTTCCAATCCAATCACAATGGGTGGTGCTACACTAGTCAAAAGTCAGGAATTACTTGAGGGAGCTGTAAACGACTACTACAACAATTTGGCAGCAGAAAAAGGTCTGGTCCCCTCTGTCGTCGCGACTACTCCAAGTTCAAATTTGTTCTGAACGGTAGATTGCGACTAAAAGCAGCATCAAATCTCCCAATAGTCAAACACGAGGACCGGTAAACCCCTAGCACTGGGCACCATTGCCGGAAACCCGGGCGCGGTGGCCGATTCATAAGGGACGAACTAGGATTCACGGATTGGAAGAGGGGTAAAAAACAATTATACCGGCCCTGCGCTGTAGAGGCCCTACAGTCTACCGACGAAACTATGGCGAAGACGGCCACCGCGATAGAAATGACTGGTCAGCTCCAGCGAGGTCCCTCAAATAGCCACCGACGCTATTAACACGATGGAGTCCACGTTCAGTGTGCAATCACAATTGGGAAAATACTCAACGATGACCCACCGTTACCCTCTTTCGAGAACTCTGTGGACTCGATAAGGCTTCTACAAAACGGTCCGGGGCGAACTGGTCCTTAATCTCTCCAAACTCACGGCGCTGGATGAATGATATCGCGCTAGAAGAAAAGTGGAAAACTGAGGAAGCCGGTGATGATAGAGAATCTACGAGCGGATCGCCGAACAAGACTGCGGTCTTTGCGGGACGAAAGAGAAGCTCGCTTGGAGGCCACCTCAGCAAACCGTGAGGCTCTCCGCACACAAATAAGTCGGATCCGCGAAAACAATATTCAAGGGGTGGGCCTTTGCACGAGGACACGACACTCGGTGAGCATCTTTCGCACTCTGTTCAGAGAGCAGGGCGTCACGATAGCAAAGCATCCTCGCAGCTTTCGGCATGACTATATCAACCATAGTTCTAGCTTTCACTGGTGGTGCGGCTGCCACCACCGCGCATCCGGTGGAGCCAAGGAGTGGGTAAAAAAACAACTAAAAGCCCTCGCCAATTTCTAGCTAAATTAGCTGGAAAGGCGGCTGCCGCACTACTGGACTGATCGGAAGTATCGTTTCTTACTTGCTATTATATTATCAAAAACGGCTCCGGATGGCTAGGCCAAAAAAATACTGGGCTTTAAATCGTGGCAATCGCCGGTCTCCTACTATTCTTCGCCACAATCGAGATTGGAAGTTCCTACAAACCCAAAGCGTAAATAATCCGATCGCCACGAGGGCGATGACGAGCCCTAATTTCTTCCTCCTCGTGTGTTGTGCTTCCAATTTCACCCAATTTGCGATTGGTTGGTGTGTTTCTCCAATCGCGATTGGTTTGTTGATGGAACTCGATGGTGCATCCAATTTACGAATTGGGTTCAATTGTGTATTCCAATTTACGAATTGGGGGGAGGTGTATCCATTTTTGTGTTTTATGAAATCGGTTCCACTGTTGGAACCCGATCATGTTTTGGGGGTGCGCTTGATGATATCCGTGTTTTCACGTTACCGTCGTGGCCGATTTTTTGTTTGATTGGCGGTGGCGATTAAGATCTGATTATTGTAACCGTCAACCGGGTCGTCTCATAGTATCATTATTGCCTCGGTGCCATATAAAGACCTATTCCAAATACATAGTCTACTGGGGGTGCTGGCATTCTGCAAAATAAAACGTCTTGATAATTCTGAATCAGCCTTCTCCAGGTCCACCCTAGCTGAGATGGCGTCCTCTACAAGTGCCAAGAATTGTTTTTGTGCATCAAACGCTGTTCCCGTGCCCAGTATAGAACTGCGAGTTGCTTCTGTGCGCGAGGATGGCCCAGACGTACGTGCGAATGGAGTCGTTGACGGATAGTAACCCCGGCCTGCGTGAACCCCTATACCCTTATCTAACATAAATGTACCCCACGCGTTCTGACCTCAGCAGCCTGCTGTATGTAATCGACGTGAGCCAGTTTCGGAGGTAACATTTTACAAGAAAACACGGCCACAGTGCCGACCTCCAGACACTTTCTGGCCCGAAAGTCATAGTCGCTGGGGTCAAAATTCCCGGCGTTCCGACACTGACGATGTGGTCACCAGAGTAATCGTGTCTAAAAATCAGGTCTGCGTCCCAATTCCCGGACTGGCCCCGAATGAGAACGTCCCCGAGGCCGGTGGTGGTGGGAGGAAATGCTTTTTCTGTCTCCAGTCCGCTCTTTTGAAACGTTAAATTCGTTACACAGTCTTTCAAACGCCATACGGTCGTATGCGTTGGAAATGGGATCCCAGGCGTCGTCTTGAGGTAGAGAAATACCTAGTTCTTTGAGAATCCTCCTAATAGTATAATACGTGTGAAAGCTGTAGACACTTCGGAGCATGATATTCTTGGATGTTAGATGGTCTTTATATGAAACTCCACACCCGGCTGTTGCGCACCATACAGCGAAATTTATTTGCATCGGTGTTGCTTTCCAGCCGTTTACCGCCTCCATCGTAGTAATCTTGGGCAGCCTATATTGTTCAAAGATGTTAGAAAATTGGTGGCAAAAGCCACTGTCCGGTCTAACCGTTATGGGTTGGTGACCAAGGCGGTTAACAACGTCTTTTTGTGTGGATTTACCTCCGACCGCGTACTTTGCATTAGAGTTAAAGCTAAATGCTTTGGTATCCATTGAAAGATATTATTATGTTTGCTACTATAACTAATGTTCAAAAAGAGAGTTGTGAACTTCAAAAATTAATTGACAACTGCTGCGGAAAACGCCGGGTAGGCCTTAGATCAATCACCTTCACTTGGGTTGGTTGGAAAAACATTGAATAGAACGGCCAGAGGTTATCTATTTCCGTAGAGGTCTAGATTAGAGGAACAGATAGTCCTGAGAAGTAGAGAGACGCGTTCGGGAAGCAGCTGTCGTATTACGTCCCTGGCCTTTGGGGGTTTCAGAGATGTCCAAGCTTTAATCGCAAGGAATATGCCCTGATAAATGTCACTCTCACAGTCTCAAAAGCCACGGGGGATTGCGACATTGGACGTTGATAAAAAAAAATAAAAAATAAAGATCACTCCGGGGGTGGCCGGCTCAAGTTAGGATTTAAATTTGCACCCCCTTACGAGGGAATTGAAGGGCGAATGTTCCCGTTGCACTTTGTCTTCCCCCCCGTGGATTATCACCACGGCGATACCCCAGTAAACTTCGCTTCACGAAAACTCTCGGGGGGGTGCACCCTTGATCGGGTGAACACATCGTACAACACGGTAGACGGATTCCCCCCAGCACATTCTGAAAAACTGTGCCCGCCAGCGACTGTTTCTATGGCGAGACTGTGACCTTAGACTTCCCACCCCCCGAGATGAAAGGTTTTGGAATCGGGAGGACTCATCCACGAGTTGAAGATTTCAATTCTTGATGATAAAGGGAGAGAGTTGAAGAACGATTTACCCGATTCGGTCGTCCTAGAAATTTCAAATTAATTAATTTTAAGAAAATTATATAAAATTAAGAAAATTATTTAGAAAATTAAACGCCCATGTTCGTTAAATTTATATATTATCAACATTATTGAAAATGAGTATATACGGACCAGGGTAGTTCTTCCGATTGGGTGACAAATATAAAAAATTCAAATAATTTGAACGGACGGAAGGGGGATTCATCCCGACAGAGGGCGACTTTTTAAACTACCCAAAAAACAAAGGCCTTGATCAATAGAACTATATCGATGGCCACGGACGCGATCATAAAAGTCTACTTCACAACTTAGAGAATTTGCCCTGGTTGTGAATACACAAAGTCGTGAAGAAACGCATACGGAACTAAACGAACTAGGTAAAAAAAATAACCAAAAAAAAATTTTCGAAAAGAGGCCGGTGTTGGGTAATTGATAAAGTCCGAAGAAGACCAGCAGGCAAGGACCTTACGGAGGCTTATGATGCGTTGCGCTTAGAGGACTACTCTCACCAGAGAAGCGACACTTACTGAATTAGACGGTTTAAAATAATCGATTTTCGAAAGGAGACCCGGAACGAATATTGAGAAAGATCAGGCGGGCTTATAAGGTGTTGCGCTCAGAGGACTCTCTCATCAGAGAAACGGAACTAAACGAACTAGGTAAAAAAATAACCAAAATTTCGAAAAGAGAGCAGGTCGGATATTTGATAAAGTCCGGGCAAGACCGCCAGGCGGCCCTTACGTTGCGCTTAGAGGACTCTCTCATTAGAGATGCGGCATTTACCGAACTAGGTAAAAAAAATAACCAAATTTCAAAAGAGGCCACGTCGGGTATTGAGAAAGCACGAGAACGACCACCAGGCGGACCTTACGAAGGCTTATGAGGTGTTGCGCTCAGAGGACTCTCTCATCAGAGAAGCGGCCAGGGCACTTACTGATATAAAAAAATAAAAAAAAAACCAAATTTCGAAAAGAGACCCGGTCGGGCGGGTATTGATAAAGTCCGAGAAAAGACCACCAGTCGAACCTTGCGGAGGCCATTGCGGAGGGCTTATGATGCGTTGCGCTTAGAGGGGCTCTCTCAGCAGAGAAGCGACACTTTACCGAACTAGACGGAAAAAAAATAGCCGAATTTCTGAAAGTGAGACCAGGTCGGGGGTTGAGGGGGTCCGAGAAGACCACAAGGAGGCCATTTGCGGAGGCTTATGGGGCGCTACGCTCAGAGGACTCTCTCAACAGAGAAGCGGCACTTACTGACATACGAAAAAATAACCGAATTTCGAAAGGAGCGGTTGGGTATTCATAAGTACCGAGCAGACCGCCAGGCGGACCTTACGAAAGGCTTATGAGGTGTTGCGCTCAGAGGACTCTCTCATCAGAGAAGCGGCACTTACCGAACTAGACGGAAAGATAACCGAAGTTTCCGATAAACTGAAACATGATCGTATAGCCGCGACCAAAGCTCTTGAGGAGGCCTCTTATAAGATTCGTACTGAGGCATATAACGCAAACAGGGCGCTTGCCGGAATAGTGAAAACAATGAAAACACCAAAACGTGTCATAACAGTTTGGACTGAGAAGCGGGGCCCATTGGTTGAGGGGCACTATGAATATTCGTTCGGTGCCAAAGCGAGTAATAAATATGGGGGATACACTATGACAGCTGCAGGTGAAGTTATCCAAATGGCGGTCTGCTCGGTTAATGCTAATGGTAAACCTGTGGGTGCGGTCGCGATAAATATTGTAGTAGATGGGGAAGAACGGGGGGTTGGAGTCACTAAAATCTCTGGAGATAGTTCGACGATTGATTCGTTCGCGGTGGGTGATGATCGAATTAGACTTTCCCAAAGTATGTTATTAACTTTGTTACGAAAATCGGTGACTCAGAGAGTTCTTCCACTATTGTCTCATTGTTAATTGAACTTATTGTGTAAATACTAATATATTGAACTAAATTTGTAAAATTTAAATATGAATGAATCACCATATCCAACTCTCAATACCACTCCACCAACACTGTATCCAACTCTCAATACCACTCCACCAACACTATATCCAATTAACGAAAGAAGTTCAGATTTTAGGTTGAATAATATCGTCGCTATGCAGGATATTTTAGTTAGAGAATGTGCAAATAGAAAAAGAAACGCTAAAAAATATAAGCGCGCGGCGAACATAGCTGAAGCATCTAGTACGGTTCTGGCAAGTTTATCTGTAATGAGTGGTGCGGGGACTGCTGCAACGCTATCTACAATTGTGACGGTTCCACTTGCAGGGGTTTTGAGTGGAATTACCGTTTTATCTGGAATACTTTGTATGGTAATTAGGGCGGCGGGTGGAAAACTCGAGAAAAAAAGTAGAAAACATGATAGAATATCCGTTCTCGCTAGGTCTAAGAAAAATAGCATCGACGTTATGGTGTCCAAAGCGTTGGCCAATAAGAAAATATCAAATTTAGAGTTTGAATCCGTGGTGGAAGAAATGGGGAGATATGAAGAATTAAAAAATGATATAAGAATCAAGGCGCGCGCCACCATGCCCAAAATTGAGTGTACTGATTGGGATAAATTTAGGGTAAAACTTGGAAATAAAGTCGGAGGAAATGTTACAGCACCATTATAAAATATTTTATTAATTTTCTAATTTTCTTAATTTTATAATTTTTAATTTTTTCAATTATTAATTATATTGGTGCAGTAAACAAATTTACATACCTTTAGCAGGTGTTTTTCACTGAGAATTACAAATTCAGTCGAGGATTACACTGTACACACCGTCTGTGTAATTGATACACTCGGCTCTGTTTACCTTGGCTATCAATTTACGCATGGTTCATTAACCCGTGTAATTGAAACATTGTCGTAATTGATAATTGTACAACACTAGGTAATGTTTATCATAACAGCCTACGTGGTCGTGTGGGTTAAGGAGATACTCTATAGAGACGAGGGTCGTGGGTTCGCGCCGCGGTTGGAGCTAAACATTTTTATTTATTTATTTCTATCCCTACAAAGTGTGGTTTAAAAAAAATAATTAATTAATTATATTGGTGCAGTAAACAATTTATTAATTAATAATTTTGATAATTCTAAAGAATTAATTAAGAAAATTATTAATAATTTAAAAAAAAAATTTGTTTAGGTCCTACCGAGGCTCGAACCCACGCCAGCAAAACCCTTCTGGGCCCACCCGGCTAGCCACCTTCTCTGATCTTGTCTTTGTCTTGCTCGTCTCATGTTGTGGCTAGCCGGGTGTAATAGCTGCCTGTACAGCACACCCCCATCTATCGGCTGATCTAGGAACCAGTGTCGAAATTCTAGGCAACCTTGGAAGTGCCTGCACGGAAGCACTGAGCGCTCATTTTTCGTCAAGGGGCGTCCCCCAAGACAAATTATTGTTGTTAATTTTACATATATGAAGCTAAACCGTGTTGTGCAATACCAAATATTTACTCGTTTATTTTTATTTGTTTTATATATAACAAGTTCATTTTTTTATTTAATAATATAGGTTATAACGTTCTAAATTATTAAAAGTAAAATAAAAAAAATAAAAAAATAAAAAAAACATGCCAACCAATCACAATGTAAGAAATACTTCCGGAATATCGATAGCGGGTTGTGTAATACACACCCACGTGTGTGTAGTATATATTACAGTGTGTTTATGTTTCATCCCGGAAGACGTAATCGTGTAATCTCTCTATAAAATGGACACTTAATATACGTGTAAGGTAGGACACATAATTTGCATGTTTATAACACGTGTAAGTGAAACATTGTCGTCTGCTTGATGTTGTGATTACAACATAAATTTATAAGTGATATCGTAAATGCAACGTTTTTATCGGAGCGTAATAAATTACGCTGGTATTTCATG
The DNA here is from genome assembly GCA_029237695.1 of Conchocele bisecta. Classification (NCBI taxonomy): domain Eukaryota; kingdom Metazoa; phylum Mollusca; class Bivalvia; order Lucinida; family Thyasiridae; genus Conchocele; species Conchocele bisecta. The sequence continues at coordinate 126,507,471 of CM055267.1, read as the reverse complement.
TATTCGATATCGCCTAGTGTTCTCATTTTATAGAATTTATATATAGGATTATAACCCCCGTAAGCTTCGTAAATTTCTTCAACACAGGCATTAAAAATTTTCAATTCCAATTGTATTGTATTATCCATTTTCTCTAATAGTTGTTTTTTTTTCTGTTCAATTTCCAATTTCTAATAATAATTTTCCAATTTCTTCGTTAAAAGTGATATCGTAGAAACGCATATCCGTAAACGAATCTTTGATTTTAAACTGTTTTATAAAATTAGTTTGATAATGTTTCGGTAGTGTTTCTCCGATCCTATTTAGTCGCTTCATTACATAAATTTGATACTTATACCGGCGACATAATTGCCGGTTTAATATTGTAAATGCAACGTTTTATCGCAGCGTAATAAATTACGCTGATATTTTCATGTATTCGATACCACATAGTATTGTCATTTTACCGTGTTTTAATACTGTAGAAACAACAGCGTAAAATTCTTCATCCAAGTCATTACAAACGTCCAATTCGTTGTGTATTTTATTATCCATTTTGTTATAATATTTTATTATAACCTATTAAATTTATATGTTCAATTGGACGTGAAAAAAACATGATGTATTTATGACACCAATTTTAGATTTTTCGTGGTTGGTGGGAGACAATTTCCTCGTTAACCATTTTTTGATTTTTAGGGGGTGGTGGGAGTAGTATATGGGGGTGGAAATGATACCACCGTAGGTGGTATCATTTTGACTCCCTATATACTACTTACTTAATCTGAAGAGGGTCTGTTCGCAAATGATGCATACAATGTGATGTATGTTGATTTCTAGGTGAATCTGGACATCACCATATTTAAATGCGATTCATCTAGGCAGCAACACTTCTTTGTTGTATGAGTGATTAAGGAATGGCACTCAAAATGTGCAAAAAGTTATAGGGCACGAACCTGATGAGAAGTTTCAAGATCAATTAGGCGACTTTGGTGGATTATTTATATGGACTCTAAGACTTGCATAAACAACAATGTTGGTGAATTCCTTATGTGCACTCATAGTCAAGTGTTTGAACTTTATGTTGATGTATACATTTTCAGGAATTAATCGGAATATAACACACAATATGAATGTATGTGCTTAGGGGCACAGATTCATGAGAATAGGGACTTTGGTCGAGATGCCAGTTTTCGGGGTAGTCGGAGATTTCTGGGTATTCACATATTTTGTAATTTATAGACATGTGTGCAGCCGCGATGTGCTTTACGTTAGGTGATTAAAATAAGCATGACTTAACGTACATTAAGTCCTTTAAAAATGCAACCAGATTCAGTGTTTGGACTAAGTACTGTTAATTTTTGCCATTTAGGTAATTTTGTTCAAGTTGGTGGTGGTATTGAATGAGAAAAAGTGTTCTTGTAGTCCCAATTAGATTGGAGATTGGGATTTTTTGAAAAAAGTATAAAGGGGGTCAAAAGGATACCCGCTCTATAATCTATTGTAAAACTCTGGCAATAAACGAGGAAAACTCCTCCAAAAAATTATATTTCAAGTAAGAGACGGCGCGTCCGCGCATGATAGTTTAAGTGCGGACCACCTATAGAATAAGAGTCCAGCCCATTTCGTCAGAGCCAAGTTAGACAACTGTGTACTTCTAAAGCGGGTCTTCCTTGTCAAAGTTGTATCTCTTATACCATTTGGTCAGAGCCAATTAAGTAATTAAAAAAAAAGTATATTTGCTAACATACTTATTTCAAGTAAGAGACGCGTCCGCGTGTAATAGTTTACATTTCAACACCGCATTTTCCTTCTCCAATATAGCTAATTTATTTCATAGATCAGCAACTAATTCTACCAGCTCTAGTCTACCACGTTCACCTTTAGCCACCTGGCAGCGCAGTTGTTTGTGTCTACAAAGAGTTTGGGCACTAACACATTTACAAGGGCATCTGCGGCATTGGAAATGTGGAGCGACACAAGGAGCTTTCCGCTGCCTTGCTAGATGCCTTCGCAGGTAGTCTGGTCGCGCAAAAGTTTTATAACATGTAACACACTCCATTATGTAAATATGTATATGTATATATACGTATATGTATATATATGTTCAATTGGATGTCACAATTACATAAGATAATTGTGACATCCAATTGAACATAAAAATATCATAGGTTATATCGCACCAAAGTATATATACTAAAAATATACTGATATAAAAAAATGATTACCACAATTAATAAGGTTAAAATTGGAACGTTGAGAGCCGAGGCTGAATCTCTTGGCATTGTCTATAGCAATCGTCTGCGTGTTCCTGGGTTAAATAAGCTGATAAACGCAACAAAGAAGGGGGGTAATATTGAAACGTTGAGAGCAGAGGCTAAATCTCTTGGTATTGTCTATGATAACCGTCTGCGTGTTCCTGGGTTAAACAAGCTGATAAACGCCACAAAGAATGAGGCTTTTACACGTCGAGTAGGTAGGGCATACTCCAGAGGTGTCTTCACAAAACCCGTCTTGTGGTTTCAGGAGTTAACCGCTCAAATAGGAAAAAGACTACAAGTAGAGAGTATAGTTGGACTGAGAACGGCCGCCATGCAGGATTCTCCCACCGTAATTAAACCAAAGCGTAAACTTAAAAAAGCCCTCCTACACGCGATAGCTGACAAGGGCGAGGCTATTCTAGGGGTTGGAGACGAAGAGATGGAGAAAGTCGAGCAGGGTCGACGCACGTTCACGTTCTCATTTAGGAAACACGTAGAAAATGAAATACCTGATAGGATAGTAGAGAAATTAACTTCTCATCTGACAACAAACTTCCACCTAAGATATTCGTACTCCTACAAACTACAACACATCGAGGAAAAAGATCACCGAGGTCGCGCGAAGACGATAATATTTAATAAGAATCTTGGGGGGAGTAGGTGGATGGACTCCTTAGGTGAAGTAGAGAAATGGGCGAAAGATAACGAGAAAAAGAGGATGGATATAGATAAAGTCGAGAGGCCTAACACGAAATGGACGTTCGTGAGGTGGGAGCAGGTTGAAATAAAACTAGTGCAGGGAACACGAGGAGAAGATCTCGGGCTGACTTCCAAACACGCGGCTGGTGGACCTCTCCCAGACTGGTTGGGGAATAAGAAAGGTATGAACTCGTTAGATAAATACAATGATGAGCTGTGTCTATTCAGGTGCCTGGCCATTCACGGCGGGGCTCGATCAGACAAGTGTACCGCCAAAGCCAGAGAGATGAGTGCTAAGTATTTCGGCAAGAGATAGCCTGGGCCTATTCCGCTAGACGAGCTGAAAAAGGTTGAGAAGTTTAAGGTGGGTATAGAAGTATATCAGCCAACCGAGAGTGGAATATGGTGGTTGAGGAAGGCACCAGCACACTATGAGGAGGTAGGTACGAAGCATATGACGATAGGCATCTACAAAAACCACGCGTTCCTGATAAAAAATCTAAAAGGTCTGTCGAAAACGTACGCCTCCCGGGAAAAGCTGGATCCGGACCAAAGACTGGCCAGCTGTACGCCCCAGAGAAAGAGACGTACGATATGTTACAGGCAGCTCTAGTCGGAGGACCGTCTATCGTGTTCACCAGATACGCCGAGGCAGGTGTTTCTAAGATACGCCCAAACAGTAAGGGTGAAGGGAAACCGTGTCGGGCAGTCCTCGGGTACGACGCTAACGCCTTGTACCTGTCGACACTCAAAAAAGAGATGCCGTGCGGTAAGGAAACTATACACCACAATAAGACACCCCACAACCCAAATATCATAGACAAGTTCTGCCAACGGGTACACAGGGGAAGCGATTACTGGTTCGGGTTTGCCGAGGTGGATATAGAAGTCCCCGAGAGCCTGAGAGAAAAGTTTGAAGATATGTCTCCGCTGTTCATAAACAGGGTAGTTGAAGAGGAGGAGGTTCCAGAGCTGTACACCCCGCTGTTGAAGTGGTATCTAGAGCACGGGCTAGTGATAACCGGCCTCCACAGGCTCCTAGACTACGAAGCTGGAAAACCCTTCACGTGGTTTGTTGAAGAGGTGACTGCGGCTAGGAGGACCGGAGACGTAGATGAATCGAAGAAGCCGGTAGCTGAAATAATGAAGTTGGTTGGTAATTCGTGTTGTGGTAAGATGATTGAGGCACCAGAGAGACACCTTAACACTACGTACACTAAAAATGAGAGCTGTGTGGATAAAGCACTACGCTCAGCGTTCTTCGAAGATCTGGAAGAGATCGGAGACGCATACGAGATATCTAGTAGGAAGGCTAAGTGTGCTGTTAAGAGACCGTTCCACTGTGGGATAGCCGTGTACCAACTAGCCAAGCTGAGAATGTTAGAGTTCTATTACGACTTCCTCTAGACAAGTACGTATCGAGAAAGGACTTTGAACTAATTCAGATGGATACGGACAGCATGTACAATTGTACATAGGTGTGAGTGCTAAGCCGGATAGTACAGATAACGATGATGAAAGCCTAGACGCGCTGGTGAAGCCTATACAACGTGCGACATACGAGAAAGATAAGCGCAACTGGCTCGCATGGGACCAATGGAGTAACAGGGAACCTGGGCTGTTCAAGATGGAGTTCCAAGGACATAGAGCTATAGCGCTATCAAGTAAGTGTTACTTCGTAGAAAAGCTGGCTGAGAGCAAAGACTCCAAGGGGCATCCGGCCAGGCACCAACAACGCGCCGTGGCCACACAACCAACTAGACCTGAAACCCCGGGCGTAGTGAAGCATTCCTCTAAGGGAATGAGTAAGATAACCAACAGCGTGAGTTGGGATAGATATAAGAACGCGTTGGAAGGCCATAAAGACGTGGCTAAACATATAGGGTTCCATATGAACAGTGGAGTAATGAAAACATACACCCAGAGTAAATTGGGGTTGTCGGCGTACTACGACAAGAGAAGAGTGATGGAAGATGGTATACACACCGAGCCTCTGACATAGGTTAAACAAACAAGAGGGCCATGACTCCATGAACACCAGAGGAGAATGTGACATTGAGTTCATGTGTTTTAAAAAAATTGTGCTATTTTTAGATGGCGGTCATCTTGGATTAAGCGATGACTCTCATTTTACAAAATCTGAAAATGCTTCACCCAGCATCGGCCATGTGGTTCCTGAGAAAAAGTTGTTAAAAATCTTGAATAAATGGACCTTTTGGTGGCCATCATGGAAGACATAATCATCCGATTCCGACAAATATTGCACCAGAGTGATCGCCTCATTGATACCTTCAATTTGATATATGACATGACCATATTCAGTCAAAAATAAAATTTGACCCCAATTTGACCCTACGGGCCACGCCGATTTTTGACCCCAGGGTCACCATTTTAACAACTTTCAAAGAGCAATGTACATCGATCATTCCTACCAAGTTTCGTCGAAATCCGGCTAGCGGTTCATGAGAAGAAGATTTTTTAAGAATTTATGCTATTTTTAGACGGCGGCCATCTTGGATTAGCGATGACCTCCATTTTAACAAATCTGAAAAGGCTTTACACATGGACCATAACTTTTAAGTTTGGCTACCATGGGCCAAGCGGTTCATGTGAAGAAGAATTTTGAAATCTCTAATAAAAGAACGGCCTTTTGACCTTTCGGCGGCCATCTTGGATGACATAACAATCCGATTTCGACAGAAAATGCACCAGAGTGATCGCCACATTGATACCTTCAATTTGATATATGACATGACCATATTCGGTCAAAAATAAAATTTGACCCCAATTTGACCCCATGGGCCACGCCCATTTTTGACCCCGGGGTCACCATTTTAACAACTTTCAAAGAGCAATGTACATCGATCATTCCTACCAAGTTTCGTCGAAATCCGGCAAGCGGTTCATGAGAAGATTTATTAAGAATGTATGCTATTTTTAGACGGCGGCCATCTTGGATTAGCGATGACCTCCATTTTAACAAATCTGAAAAGGCTTCACCCATGGACCATAACTTTTAAGTTTGGCTACCATGGGAAGAAGAATTTTGAAATCTCTAATAAAAGAACGACCTTGGATCTTGGATGACATAACAATCCGATTTGGACAAAAAATGCACCAGAGTGATCGCCTCATTGATACCTTCAATTTGATATATGAAATGACCATATTCAGTCAAAAATAAAATTTGACCCCAAATTTGACCCCACGGGCCACGCCCATTTTTGACCCCAGGGTCACCATTTTAACAACTTTGAAAGAGTAATGTACATCGATCATTCCTACCAAGTTTTGTCGAAATCTGGTTGGCGGTTCTTAAGAAGAAGATTTTTTAAGAATTTGTGCTATTTTTAGACGGCGGCCATCTTGGATTACGTAATGACGTCATTTTAACAATTTTGTAATCCCCCTACCTAAGGACCATGACCATGAAGTTTGGTGACTATAGACCCAATGGTTACCGAGGAGAAGACGTTTGAAAATGTTCACGGACGACGACGGACGACGGACGACGGACGACGGACACATTGCGGTAACAATAGCTCACATGAGCTTCACTCAGGTGAGCTAAAAAGGACTCTAAACAAGGGGAGAATACTAAAGACTCTGACGAGAGCCTGACCGACTTTGACGACGGACGATCTGGGGGTAGCTGGGTGTCAGAAGGCACCACAAGAAGTTCTTCACGAACAAACCCGCGCGATGGACCATCATTCAAATAGTAGAGCACGGGCTCATCGGGTTTGGTAATAGATCGATCTAGATGATATACATTGAGAGACCACACGGGATCAGTCGTGCGTCAGCGACCACCTTCGAGCTCTCCCGGTTGATAGAGGTACCGGACGTCAACATCCGAGGGAAGTCGTTTCTCTGCTAAACTAACGGGTCGCCCGCGCGAGACGGCGGATGGTTTGTGCGACATCTTTTTAGACTTCATGGCATCTACAGGCTTTTTACCTATCAATCTGGTCACCTCGCCGTTCAATGCGGAGACCACGGCGGGCAGCCTGGTCACTCACTCGGTCGATCGCGAATGAGGGTCTACAAGCTCTTTGGCATATTGGTGCCCGAACAGTCTCTCAGCCAGGGTTCGATTGAACCGCTCCACGATCCCCTGGTCCCGGTGGATGTTGACGCGGCCGCGTCTAACAGAAACGTTGTGTTTAGCCAATAGATGAGAGACCGCGCCCATGAACTCGCAGCCGGGATCGACCTGGAGAAGATTCGGCCATTTGAGAGGACACCTCTTATACATTAGGGAGTGAGTGAGTGAATAGGGTTTAACGTCCGCTTTTCTGACATAGAGGTACAAGCCTCAGGGAGTCTACACGCAGACGGGTCAACGGGGTCGTGTCCCGTATCCACCTGTCCGAGGGGGGTAAATCCCAACTTCAGAACTCAATATTTACAATCAAAATATATATTCAGTCCTGAAATTAGAACAACCTGATCTGGTGCCAGGCCCTCGCCACACCAGCATCATTTATCCCATCCCCTAAAAGTAATAGGATTAGCGCTAATCTTACTTTTATATATATGGGGCATAGCCCGACTCAACTCTCACATACAAGAAAGCCAAAAATGTACATGAGGGCCAAATCCGGTATAGTGGGTTCCGGAAAGAATGAACCCAATCGTTAAGCCAGTTTAGTCGCCTTTTACGACAAGCAATGGCTACTGCAGCACTATTCTCAGGATCAGTTGATCCCGCCCCGGTGCCTGCACGAGGCTATACATTAGGGAAAGAGCCTCGGGCACCTCCTTAGACTCTTTAGTGGCCAGCGGCTCAGCCCCCTTATACCGACTCGCTACATCAACGATTGTCAGTGCGTACTTGTACGTCTTGCACCGACACGATCGTGAGGGAAACAGGAGGTCTCCTTGGTGGACTTCGTTCGGCACCGGCACGTCGAATTTCGGGCGCGGAATATTGTGAGGCGCGGATAAATAAATCTGCCAGAGGGGCTGCTTCTTGAGCCATTCCTTGGCTGCGTTTTCGGAAACCTTGGTCGCCGCTGCGAGGTTATTGATGGCCGCGAGTCCCTTCCAGTAGCCGCGGGGGCTGTAGTATGTGTTCGCTAGCTTGCGCGCTAGGCGATAGTTTGGTATCAAGCTTGCGCGTGTCCATCGTATGCGAGGTACTCTAGTAGGTCGAGCAGTCTCCAATATGCCCTCGCCAGATCGTCTGGTAACTGCATCGTTAATACTAAACCTTTGTTGGAAGTTTCGCTGCAGCTGCCGGTTAAGTTCTGAAGGAACTCGGGGGAATCTAACTTGGAGGAATCTAACTCGGAGGAATCTAACGTCCGCTTTGCGAAAAGGGTGACCGCTTTTTCGTCCTCACGCCACGTCTCAAGAGAATATTGGGCCAGACGAATCAGACCCATTGCGCCAGCTAAACGGTGTTTAAGGGCCGTGTAGCCTACATCGATCAGAGCAAAATAAAGCTCGTCAACTAACATCGTTCTATATATATATATTATTTAAAAAAAAATTTGTTTAAATAATTATTGCTTTTGCTTATTGCTTATTGCTTTTCCAATATAGTAGCTGACGAGACCCGTCGCAGCCATCCCCACGACGATGAACGCGAACTCGCGGTCTTTTTGGGCCTCTGACGGTACATAGAAATCTGAAAGTTGGGCTCGGGATCCAGCGCAGCATGACTTCTCTGCGGATATGCCAGCGCGTACTCGCGGTTGGTGCGTCTGCTGCGTCTGCTGCGTCTGCTGCGTCTGCTGCGTCTGCTGCGTCTGCTGCGTCTGCTGCGTCTGCGCTCTTTCGAGTTATTCTTCAGCTAAATCGTGACGCTTGCGCTCCTCATCCGCGTACGATTTTCCTATTAACAAGAATAAATAGTTGCTACCGCCGAATGCCACAGCGCTCACGACTGCACCACCTATCCTTAGTCCGATCGAAGCCATTATTTCCATATATTAGCAGGTAGAATTCCAGCTTTAACTAGATAATCTCGAGTCCCAACTGCGGCCGCTACATTCAAGGTCACGAGCCCTACGTCTCTCACAGTCATATCCAATTTGGGAGCGGGCCCTCCGAAGGCGATCTTTGAGAGTCGAGCAAACCCGATACTGAGACCCGATATCCACACGGCGTGATAAAGCGCATTCACTATCATTTTACCATCGTTTTCAGCCATTGTTGATAACTATAATTATTGCATATAAAAGGGATCGCGGTCAATGTTTAAATAGGGCACAATCGGTTTCGTAACTTTCTTCGGAACCGCCTCCAACTGCACAGGAGCCCCAACCGAAATTGGAGTTGGGGGTTGTTTCGAAAGGTAGTTCAGCACACACAGGGTGCCCACAACTGCCAGACCACCACCAACAACCCACGGGATGATTTCTATGTAATAGGGGGTAGGAGCTACAGCAATCGGGGATTGATCTTCCAACGGTGTTGGGGGAGAAACAGCTGCCTTCAGATGTGGAACCACCGGGCGTTTTGCTGTTTCAACAGCAGGAACAAATAACGACCGTTTGGCCTCTCGAAGCTCGGCGAGTATTTTACCTTGTTTAACTTTTCGGGTGGCAGCCGCTGCCCGCCCAGCTGTCTGTCTTTTTGGGTTTTTATGTCGTGCAACCGGAGCTTGCTCCTGTGGAGTTTGTTCCTGTGGAGCTTGCTCCCCCAGCGCCGTTGGAGGATCAATCGGAGTTGGAAGTGCTGCAATCGGGTTCAACAGTGTTGGAGCAATCGGGGATTGCGGTTCCGTCACTCTCGCAGGTGCGTCTTGTGTCATCATTTTCTGAGCTTATAGTTCGTGGGCATATATGTCCAAATTGACAGTGTTTACCCGTGGTCAACACGGTTGTCAGCGGAGCTAAGTACATTCCAAACTTGTGATAAATTGAGCAGCAGGCTGTTCTCAGAGTGTGTCCTATAAAAGGGTCAGTCTCTAGATCGCGAATCAACCCCGCGGTGTTTGGTATAGGGAGAAGTATACTAACAGCGGTAGCGTACACATGAATAGCCGCCGATCCAAGAGTTTTTGTCATCTCTGCACCTAACCTAGATTCGTATCGCGCATACATTTTATCAATCTCCGCATCTGACATCTTATCCACCTGACAAACTGAGAGACGCCTACTGAGATAATGCTCCGATTGCCCCCCAGCAACCAGCGCAGCTAGCCGCTCGCGTCGCGCCACTTTTTCATTTTCTTTCATCCCACTGTCGTTCCTGAGCTGGAGCGGTTGGGCAGATACCATTTTGGCAGTCGTGCCAACAGGTGTTCCATCTTTCAGGAAAGAAATTTCAGTCGTGTCGGCAGTCATACCATTTTTCAGGAAAGATATCGGCACGAGTGTTTCTTCCATTAGCTGATTGAGCAGTTCATTATTTTATTTATTTCAACAGTGTTGGGTGTACTATTCTGACAAGTCTCATAAGTCTAACATAGTGCCAAGTGCACCACCCGATACTTATGAGCACCGTTATGCTCGCAACAAAGCAATACTTGCTGAACAATTATTAAGCGGAGCAATCCCACATTGTTCAGCATTTGTTCAGCATTGTTAAGCAATTGCTAAGCATTTGTTAAGCATCGTTCAGCATTATTCAGCATTTGTTCAGCATTGTTAAGCAATTGCTAAGCATTTGTTAAGCATTGTTCAGCATTATTCAGCATTGCTCAGCATTGTTAAGCATTGCTCCGCTTAATAATTGCTCAGTAATTAATTGATGACTTTGTAAGCAGTTGGTTGATCAGTCTTTAGCAGAAGCTTGGCGTGCTTAGTTTTCGAAAGCATCTGTCGAACCTCTAGGCGCTCCTCGTGCGTTGGGATAACGTCGTTCTCTCGAAGACAGTCATCGAATGAGTCTCGGTCCTTGCAGTGAAAGAGGGCGACCCATTTAGTTTGCTCGCGCAGATCCTTGAGGACGGCGTTGTACGTCTGAGTGGAGATCCATACACTTTGCCCCGCATGGCGGCCAGAAAATGCGAGCTCAGAGAGCATGTCCTTCTTTTTGGTCATCGCCGCCTTGGCCGAGCAGTCGTCAATCACATATAGGGTGGGCTCGCCCTGGAATATTTGGTAGAAGACACGCAACCAATCGTGAAGCCTGTCGCCGGGGTCAAAGACGTATATCTCAGGGTCGGCCCATATCCACGGGTGCCGCTGATAAGTATCATTGTGCCGCACAGTGGGACACAGGATCACAATGTGATGAAAGGCCTTGCTGTAGGACCTCTCGAGCAAGTCGAGAATGAAAACCGTTTTTCCACATCCTGTCTGCCCACATATTATGGCAGAGTGGGCATCTTTCGGTAGAGTTAAATCTTTAGATTGATTTATTAAATCAGTAGAGCGCTGAGACGTATCGACCATCTTCGATGTTGAGTTGTGCGTCTGTAATTATATATAGATACACGTTCAATGACCCATCTCCATCCGCCTCTTTGGTTATCTGGATTGTCACACCCTCACTAGCGTTCTCAACTTGGCGTCCACTACCGTGCATTTGGTCGTCGTCGCTGACTCGCATGTCTAGCCATAACGCGTATTTGGTAGTCAGGAACTCCGCGATGGAGACATCCGAGAGCTGCAGGTCTTCGGCAACCGCCGCAACCTCCGGGGAGCGCTTAGAGCCGGCAGCAAACTGCTTTCTGACTTCGTCCCACTGCTGGTGCGCGCGAAGGCCCTGGCTGTAGAGTTGATTGGGGACTCCCTCGATCGTCACCTCGACCTTTGTGATTTTGGGGTTATAGAATTTGTCGGTTTTTCTAACCCCGAGCGCTAACCGAGCCTCCTCGAACAGCATTTCATCGAGCGGGCGGGTACGTCGACGTTAACCCTTTGCCTGCTGCTGAACTAATGGCTTATCAGCCCAGCCACTGCTGTAGAACTTTCCGGGTCTTGCAGGTGTAAATAATAGTATACCAGTGATTATATAGGATTAGCTGTAGCTGATTAACCATTGATATAATATTATCAAACCCTGTGAGAAAAATAAAGGGAATTGAATAAGCTAAAATATGGTATAATTTTTATACATATATATATGCAAAATATTTCATAAACATGGTATATTATGAAAATAATGATAGAAAAATTGCAAAATATTTATGTTCCTCTCTAAATAATTGAAATTTTTTATTTGCATTTTCAAGAATGTGTTCATAAAGTCACGGGCCCTGGTCTATCTGACAAAATACACATTATTTCAATTCTGTTTTTGTCGGGGAACAATTTGCACAAATGGTATAAAAATTTGGTGCAAATTTCACAATAAATATTTTTAGAATTTGCAGCATATAGATGCATTATAATTCAATCAGTACCAGTCTGCAAATGTTCAGGGTAAAAAAACAGAGATGATATAAGAGTGATATTATTCCTGGATCTGAAATATGACAAGTTTATCAGTTATTGTCAGAATCACTGTTCTGATCTACATCCCCAGTCGCGGTAAACTTGTAATATTTCAGAGTATGATATCTGCGAATGCACTCTGGATTACACATTGCTTTTTCACATTCAACACATTCATATGCAGTTTGCTTTCACTTGAATCCAGTCCTGTTTTTTACACTTGGGTTGCATACGATACAGTCCCTTACTGGCCGTAGTTTCTTCGCTCCCAGTTTTGGTCGGATATGGCCCAGGAAATGGCGCTCAGTCAACCGAGCAAGATTTTCCGCCTTACGCCCCTTTTGCTGAGGTTTCGGTGCATTAGTGGCAGATTCGAGTAGGGCTTCTGCAAACCATGTGTGACCGTTTCACTCGGCGTTGTTGGCCATATTTTCTAAATAGAACATATGCGTTGACAAGCGGTCCGTCAAAGCACTCTGATAGTAGGGCATGTGACTCTCCAGCAACTCAAAGTAGAAGCGGTTGCCGTAAGCGGCTGCGATCGCGTTGTCACTCGCGTTGTTATCTGCCTTGTTACCAGCCCCGATTCTAAGTCTGGTTACGTTCCTATTTCGGCTGGTGTCAATACCCTGATAGCCCGCGTTTTCGCGCTCTTGCGCCGTCTTCCACAGGTCCTGATAGCAATGGTAGACGTCGCTGTCATCGATCGATATCACCTCATTACCAGAAATCTTTATCATGGTCTTCTTGACGATGGCGCGACCCAGGTTCTGAACGACTGTTCGGTCCGCGTCCGTCGACGTCAGCGAAATAGTGAAAGCACGGTAACTTTTTAGGAATGCTAATTTGAAATTCAAGTTATTTCAATTAATTATTCAGCTGTATTCAAATTTAGTTATGCTCGGTCGGTATGTTATGAGATTTCGCAAGTTAAATGTTTGGCGGTCAGTAAAAATAAGTAATTTTTGGGACTGCTAACTTGAAATTCAAGTTAATTCAATTAATTATGCTATAAATTCAGCTGTATTCAAATTTATTTATGATCGGTCGGTATGATCTGCCATATAGCAAGTTAAATATTTTGGCTGTCAGGAAAAATAAGTAATTTTTAGGAATGCTAACTTGAACTTCCAAGTTATTTCAATTAATTATGCTACAATTTCCGGTGTATACACATTATGCTCGGTTGGTATGAAGTGAGATATCGCAAGCTAAATATTTTGGCGGCCAGGAAAAATAAGCAATATTTAGGAATGCTAACTTGACATTCAAGTTAATTAAATTATTATTCAGCTGTATTCCAATTTAATTATTCTCCGTCGGTATGATATAATATTTTGCAAGTTAAATTTTTTGTTGGTCAGTAAAAATCAGTAATTTTTATGAATGGTAACTTGAACTTCAAGTTACTTCAATTAATTATGCTATAAATTCAGGTGTCTTTAAATTTATTTATGATCAGTCAGTATATGAGATTTCGCAAGTTAAATTGTTTGGCCGTCAGCAAAAGTAAGTAATTTTTAGGAATGCTAACTTGAAATGGAAGTTAATTTAATTGATTCAGCAAAAAATAAGTATTTTTTAGGAATGCCAACTTGAAATTCAAGTTAGTTCAATTAATTATTTAGCTGTAATCAAATTGAATTATGCTCGGTCAGTATGATATGAGATATCGCAAGTTAACATTTTTTGGCGGTCAGAAAAAATAAGAAATTTTTAGGAATGCTAATAAAGGGGCTGCTATGTGCGACGATACTGCACTTTTGGAAGAGTCTGCCAAAATTTGCATACAGGTTCGTTAGAAGAAATAAAAAAAAATCAGAAGGGTGGGCATAAAAAATTTATTCGGGAATTACCTCATTTGCATAAATCCAAGATGGCCGCCATCGAAAATCAGACATTATCTGAAACTTGCGTATCTCTGCATCTACTTGGCCGATTATAACAATATTGATGTCAGTATTCATAGTTCTTCGACTGGCCAATCAGGTAAAACTAGTTTCATGGCATTCAGAGGTCAATTGAATGCTCCAAGGTCAAGGTCAAACGCTAAAATCACTATTTCAGCATTTTTTGGCAATATATTTGCATATAACTGCCTAAACATTGCGGATTGAGAGGATAATGGGCTGTATAGTGATAGTCCCGTAAGTGCCAATCAAATAGTATTGAATTCCTGATCTTCAGGGGTCAAGTGCATCTATCAAGGTCAAGGTCAAATGCAAAAAAATAACTAGTTTCAGCAATTTTTCGCTATCTTTTGCATATCAGATTGATTTTACTTGGCGGATTGAGACAATATTATAATATATCATGGTAATCCCTCATGGTACATGTCAAATGAAATTGGTTTCATTACCTGCATGCAAGTTCATGCGTCAAGGTCAAGGTCAAATGCAATTGTATCTATTTTGTTTGAGTTTGACATATCTCTCCTTCTACAAGGCCACGTTATGTTTATAATGTATTATGTTAAAGGTTTCGCTGCAAAGGTGAAATGAATAACAGCACGTCAGTGTTCAATATGTACCACACTATGGATACATATATGACCTAATTGTCTAAGCTATGGTGGCTCATTTGGGACACTTTATTTCTTTGTTTTGTCGCCTCGCCGCCTTAAAACGTTAAGTAACACATCTGATAGTATAGTATCCGATAATTTATGCATCTCAATCGCAAACTATTACGATGTGTTATATTACCAAAACAGAATATAAGCTCTGTTCTTATGCAACGGTGAAACATAGATTTTAATGTCCATAACGAACCAGCATACTAAACTGACAATTACATTTATATGAATTCCTATCCATATATTTCTGACAATGTGATTAATAGACACACTATTACTAGTACGTTAGATAAATAATTCGAAATGCGACACAGGAGTTGGGGACCGTACACCGCTGGTTATTGGCATTTGTGTGTCATGTTGAAGGCTGTGACCCCCGCTGTACCCGTGCCGTAGTTTTCTATGGTTGTATTGTTACCGCTATGTTAGTCATGCTCATTGCCCCCTTAGGATTTATTACTCTATTTTATGACCGCAGCACATTTTCAACATCGAACTATAACCATAATTTGCCATCAGAAAGTCGTCGATGATAAAATGGAATTATTACCATCAATATGCATATTCATAATTATCCAAATAGAGTAATATGCACGGTGAGACATTCTACAGCCGCCACACTGCACACACTTCAGAGCCGTGAGTATAAACAAACACAACATAGAGTAATACACCCTAAGGGGGCAATGAGCAGGACAAACACAACAGTATCAATACAACCGTAGAAAACTATGGCACATGTACAGCAGTGGTTACAGAGCCTTCAGCATGGCAAAATAATGCACTCCATAATACACATGGCTCCAGGGTGTCAAGTGGTCAAATATGTACCAAAACTGTATGTATGTTGGACTAAGCTGCACTGTTTTGACATACCCCTTTACATCCTAGACATAGTGCAGTACATGGCAAACCTGCCTTAACACACTTGCACCCTTTCACGCAGCCACATCTTATGAGACCACTGCACGACACACTAGCAACTGGGAGGGAGGACCATAGTGGCTGCCATTTTCCAGACTCGCTAGTCCATCCCCACGAATCTGGTGAGACATCCAGCAGTTGTACGTCTTGAGCATGACCCCAGATATGACCCCCTTGTAGTGTTGCCCGTTTGATGTGCTGTTCAAGAGCAGATAGAGTTGGGGGAATGTTCTGAAGTGTACGGCCTTTTGCAGTGAATAGGTGCTTTCGAACTTCATTGACACCGTTTGATTCACTTGTGCGGTCATAAAGTAAGACGGTGAAGCGTTCTATGAGCTGCATGGTCTCGTCACTGATTTCAGTAGGTCCTTCAACCAGCAAACGGAAAGCTTCAGTCACCTCAGGGAAAGTACACCAGGTGCTCCAAGCTGTCTCTTTTTTCCAATGGAATGGAACGCTGATACTGTATCACAACCAGTATATGCATGGAAAAATGGCAGGGAAAAAGACTTCTGAGTGCCGATGGCCGCCAAAATATTGTGTAGAGAGAGGTAACGATGATCTTTCCCAGTACCATAAGACACCCACAACTGACAAAGATTTAGGCGTGGCACTGCTGCCACGCCTAAGACCACTACATCAGAATCAACCGTCCGAAGCATGAATGTCTTGAATCCTTCAGCAACTGCATCAGCCAGGTGCACCATCAGCCTCGAATCTGCTTCCTCGTGTTGCATGGGCAGATACTATGTGTATTCTCGCGGTCTGGGACACAGACCACGCTGTCTCCAAAGCTCATGATCAACTGCTTATTGGGAAGAGACAGTGACAATGATTCCTCAGCAAGAAGCCTGAAAAGTTCAGACTTGTTGTCGGGATCGTTCAGAAAGAGAGGCCAGCTTTTCGGCAACGGTGTATTAAGGGACACTTTGATGCGCACACCCTTCCCACGAGATTTTCGTGCACCTTCCTTTAAGCTGTCTTCTTTATACACATCAAATACAATATCCACACGGAGGTATTTATCAAGTTGACGCCGGATGTGAGGTAGGAATGTACTGTGTATGTAGTCGGCGACTGTTTTGCCTTTAGTCGGTGGCAGGTAATGGACAACTGCTGCCCCATCCATCAAAAGCACATCTGCTTTAGGAGTAGCTGCTATAGGAGTGGTGCTAGCCGTCTTCTCGAGGACCGAGACAATGTCACTCTTTGTTGTCGTCCGAAGATTTCCGTTTTCTGAGATAGACGGCGGATGTATCTGGTTTTCATGGGAAAATAATTAATCTGGACTCCCTACACGCACTTCACTAGACACATATAATTGGGCTAGAGTAGAGCATGTGTCTTGAAGTGCCTTCTCCCGTGGCGTTTTTACTTGTCTGGTATTAGTAGGGGCCATGAGATGAAGCTTGTTCTTCTGGATTGGTTTGGATACAGATTCGGTGTGTGCCTTCAGACGATTGTTGACATATGCCTCAAACTGTTCCAAGCCTGCATCATGAAGTTTCTGTGAACAGAGAACTGCGGCTTTTGGAAGGACCTCCATCGTGTGCATGCGGAACAGGACATTGCCGTTATCAGCAAAGGGGTTGCACATGTTACTAATCCCTTGTTCCAATGATCTGACATCTTTCAAGAACTTTTCTTGGAATGCCTTTGTTTGTTCATGGTGTGTTGTAGTTGTTGCATACTCTGCAGTACTGGTGCTGGTGGTGATAGTCCCCTCAAAGTCTGTGATGACGCGTGCAACCTCGGGTGAAGCGAGAGACCAACGGTTGAGAGCATCGACATCATGGGTCTGCCCGATTACACCACCGTCTCCCTTGATTGTGACATTGTTCTGTTCGTGTGCCTGGTCAACTGCCATGTTTGAAAACGGACGCCCTGTCTTGTTGACAGTAAAGTGCTTATTGTCAAATTCAGCAGCTATCTCAGGATGTAGTTTGTATAGTGTAACCATGTCACGTATGTGCACTGGCACCCATCTAGCGTAGTGGGTATGGTTGAGCACCATGAACCAAGGGGCAAGCCCCGTCAAGCTGGATATGTAAAGGTCGAATTTCGCCTCTCTGATCGATCGGCGTGTACACCAAGGCAAGAAGCTCAAGTTGAAGAATGTGGTGCATGTACTGAAATTGCGGATGTGTGGCTGACATTTCAGCAGTCCATGTATCAATGTCATGTGGCGTATCATCTGGCAGAATCGAGTGCCGATACTCTGTATACTGCTTCATCATGATGGAATAGAGTACTACTGCAGTCACTTCATGGGCGTAGCGAGTTCGCTTGATGTGTGTGGCACTGAGACAGGACTCGGCGACACCGGATGTGAAGATGCCAGCGTCTGCAATTGCCTCGACCCATCCACTACCCTCTAGGAGATCACCAGGCAGGGTAAGCGCTGCTTTCTCGATGTGCAATCCCCCCATCAGTAACACATACTTGTCCTCTCCGTGGGTCTGGAAATGTCCACTGTACACTTTTTGCAATTGCGTAGAGAGGCTGATCAAGGGTAATCACTGGTACCTGGCCCGGATTGAGATGCTTCACCGTAGCATTGATGATGGTAATCGCATGCTTTATCATTGCTGGACTGTTAGATGATTCGGTAAACAGCGGAAGAATTGAGGTTTTCATAGTTTCTTATGTGCCTACTTGTCGATGTGCATGAAATACTGCCCATGGAATGGCGCTGTCCTTTGTAGTGTGATTAGTTTTGTCACTACAAGACGCTGTTGCATTGGCCAGCCACTCATTTTCCACCCGCAATTCATCGTGTAGAACAGATACAGTACCGCACACCTCGTCGTCTATCAATGGTATGTCTGCCGTCTTTACCGCACTGTTACTAATGGGCTCAATAGATGTATAATACTCGAGTTCCACAATACCTGCATGTTCAGAACTATTCATATTTGGGGTTTCTCCTTCAATCCTACCTGTGTAGTTTGGACAGAGGCACTGGAACAGTGAGAGAGCTGTACCATGTAGATTTGTCATGACTGTGGTAGAACTCGAGTTGATATCGATGTTATCAATGGCCGCCAGAACAAACAAGGCGGTGTATAGAGGAGGGACGACCAGACCAATATCACAATACCTCTTGCTCACCTGACTGCAAAAGACTCTTACGTATTTGCATTACTCGATCATAACATACTGATAAGCCCAGTGCATACATTCCATCCACCACATCTTTCTTTCCTGTAGTAGTATGCAATTTCAGGCCAACATACACGGGTAAGGCAGTTTCACGATCGCGATTGTGTTTTTGGTTTGCATGTGATGAGTTTCATCCAGTGACTTTTCCTGGAACCCTGATTATTCATCGTTCGACACGGAGTTTCCCTGAAACATTATCGCACAAAAACATGATTTGACAAGGGTGCAAGCAAATGTAGTATTGTCATTGTGTTGGTTGTTTCACCATTTGTCAATGACAATGACCCGTGAACTTGACAACCCAAAGCAGAGGAGGGAGAGGGGGCATGTCCTGAAACAAACTTTAATTGATTGATTATAGTACTCTAGAGCTCAATGTTTCCTTAATCGGCAATATAGAAGCAACAATTTGTGAGAGAAAAAAACTGGTTTAATGGCTGAAATTGTAATTTTAGCATTTGACCTTGACACTGGGCCGCGAAGTTGACCTCCGAGGTACCTGCAACTAAGCCCAAACGATTGGTCACACATACAAATATCATACTAGATCCTAATATTATCTTAATATATTATTTAGAAGCAGTGATATGCAAAGAAATTACAAAAAAAAACTGAAAATAGTGATTTTGGTATATGACCTTGACATTGACCGGTCAGTTGACCTCTGAGGGTCATGAATATAATTTCATTTGATTGCCCACTCAAAGAACTATAACTATTGACTCCAAGAATATTTGTTTCTGCCAAGTATATGCAGAGATCTGCAAGTTTTAGTCTAGGGGTCATTTCTGACGGCGGCCATCTTGGATTTATGCAAATGAGGTCATTCTGGAGGATATTTTTTTTGCCCACCCTTCTGAAAATGTTCCACACATATTTTTTAACATATACACAAAAAATGGCAGACTCTTCCAAAAGTGCAGTATTCTAGCATATTTGTGCACATAGCAGCCCCACTATAACTTGAAATTCACGTTAATTCAATGAATTATTTGGATTATTATATTATATGTCACATCAGAGACATAAGTAATATGTGTTTCTGGTCACATTAAAAGTAAGAGTCACATTACACACATAGGCGTAATGGGTGCGGCCGTGCGGCACTTTTCAAACCATTTCTTTTTTTTAGGAAAGAAAATTATTTGCATCTCTGTATGCAAAACTAGATAACTATATATATATAATATCCAATCTAACAAATGATACGAATGTTGATTAGCCTAGTAGGCAGTGAAAAATAAATTTATGTGACAATGGTTTATTTTGGGCGAAACCACCATGGTAAGCTACATTTTGCTTATGGGTTTAACCGTTTTGCGAACAGTGTAGATCCAGATCAGCCTTTGTATCCGCAATCTGATCAGGTGCTGCACTGTTCGCCATTCCATCAATGAAACACTCGTCTTGCCTCTAACAAGCCATACAGATGGTTATCAGGCTACAGCAGTCAGTGTGCTATTTGTACAGAAGCTACACTGATCACGTCTATTTTTTTTAGATTTAGACCGACTACTGGAAAGTGTACATCCTGGTCATACAGAATTCTAATGTGCACATGTATCAATCACAGAGATCCACGTTCCAAATGGCGAATAGTATATATCCGGATAAACTGAAATAATTATGTACATGCATAAATCATAGTTAAATTTGTGGAGTAAATCAGTATTATATTCACACCTACTAACCCATTTTCCTGCATATATTTCCGCACAAAGTAAATGGCAAACGTTGTACTTTCCGATTTACTATATATAACAATCATGTACCAAAGGAGCGAGAGGGGACATGGATCAGGGTCTACACAGATACATCTGGATATATTATATGATCCGCTTCGTGGGAAAAGGTACCTTATGGCCAAATATTGACATTTTTAATTTTTGACGTCAGATGCAGAGCTCATTTCTGAACATACCAATATTTGTTTTATGCAATTCCGATGTAAATCGGCTGATTTAGTAAACTTTTAGCACATACACTGAATGCGATTTGAACCTTTTTCTGACGTCACATTAATTACCTCAGGACAAAGTAATCGTATTTCGTTTTACGCCATGTATGATACATATGTAGCCTATAACATACAATTACCACGTAGAGGCGAACATGTGAAGCAATAGAGAACTGAACGTAATTAGTATAAGCCGTGTTTGAACTAATAGAAAATGGTTTCTCAAAATGTTTAGATTGGGCGGGCGAGCACCTTTCCTCTCTCACATGATAAATGTTCACAGTTTTGAGGAGTCACGGTGGTTATCACATTGTGTGTAATACAATTCATTTGTTACTGATACATGCAAGAGTTTACCAAATACGAAATTGTATTCACTAAATGCAATCAGACACACATTAAATAGCATTTTATCCATATAATATCACATCTCACATATCTACTGTACATACACATCGGTAAACGATATATACCAACACAAAAAGAACAAGAAATGCGCCTGTCGAACGCGGATGCCACCTGCAGCATATTTGAGAAACTGTGACAAATTGGTTAACCGAAAAGTGTGACGGACAGACGGACAGACGGACAGACGGACATACGGACGGACATACGGACGGTCCAAACACTATATGCCACCCGTTTCTTCGAAACCCAGTGGCATAAAAACATTTATCGGGTCCATACGCGAACTGGGCTGCCGACACCACCAGCTCACATGCTGCTGAACATTACTCGTTTCTGATCCTTTATTTTCATAACAACCCCGAGAACGGACATTTATATTTTGACATAAAATGGTAATTACAATAGTCAATGGTCTACATACAATTGGTTTGTTTCGCTAATGGTACACCGATTAGCACACGATAATACACTTATATCGTCTGTCATTACCAGCTGTCAACAACGACGTCGGCTACCTCATTTACTCGATAACGTCATTTTCGCACGACGCGGCTCATATAATTTTTGAAGAGGTAAGCCAATGTTCACACTGGTAGTCTACGTTTGAGGGTGTATTTGTTGCATATTTGTGGGGCATTTTAGTAAAATATACATGTATCCCAAAAAAGGCAGACATTAATAAAGATCAGGGTCTACACCGATACATAAAATAGGTTATACAAATTCCGATAATGTAAGGAGAGCATACACCGATATGTTTGAGGGTGTATTTGTGGCATATTTATATATATTAAACTATATTTGCATGTATTTCCCATATGATTGGTGATTCAATGTGTATTAATCGAACTTATGGCCAATTTAATACATTTATTTGACTACATAATTATGTCAATTATATGATGTGTTTTGTGTCAATATATGCTTTACACTACTATCTGACACTATCTAGGGGGTATTTGTGGTATATTTATATGTATTTTGACTATATTTGGGTGGATTTGGGTGTATTTGGGTGCTTCGTGTAACCTTGTCCGGGACCCCACTAGCATTCTCATGAAACTATGCTCGTTCAACGGTATGGCCGCACCACTTTTCAATACCCTCCTACACCGCTGACACATATCACGTGCAATTGGTTTTGGGTCAATTTTTTACATCAATAAAGAAAAGAAAAGATGGATGGATGGATGTGCATTCACCTCTCTCCGATAATTACACCGATTTTCCCCCATTACGCCGCATTTTCACCTTTATCCCAATAAGCGAACATTACGCCATTTAGTGACGCCGTGCATTTCCATGCCTCCGATAAACGTAGGCTAAATCAATCAGCCAATGGTAACTAGGCTTTGAGATCGATTATCCAATCGTAACTCGGGTTGTCACGGATGCCCAAAACATATTTTAAGCTATCAGCCAATGATAACTAGACTTTGTGATCAACTCTGGTTGTGACGGGTAGCAGAAACCGTTTAGGCCGATTTCATAAATTAACTACCGATTACGATCTCAAACGGCAGTTTCTGGCCAAATGCACAATAATTGCTCAAACTAGGGTTTGGGAGCCTAAACCATCGTCTCGACTCTCAAACTGGGGTTTAGTTAATTATTGTGCATTTGGCGAGCCTAAACTGGGGTTTGAGCTCAAACCGTGGGTTGAGCTATCAGAAACCCTAGTTTGAGAGTAAACGATGATGGTTTCTGCCGCCAAGTGCACAATAATTGCTCAAACCAGGGTTTAAGAAAACTACCGTTTGGGATCACGATTGGCAGTTTTTATCTTAAACTGTGGTTTGGGTCCAAACTAGGGTTTAGACTTGTTATTGGATTACGACCTCAAACTGCAGTTTCTGGCCAAATGCACAACAATTTCTCAAACTGGGGTTTGAGACCCTAAACCCTGGTTTACTCTCAAACTGGGGTTTAGTGAATTATTGTGCCTTTGGTGAGCCTAAAATAGGGTTTGGGCAGTCTAAACTGGGGTTTGAGCTCAAACCGTGGTTTAAGCTATCAGAAACCCTAGTTTGAGTCTAAACGGTGGTTTGAGCCGCCAAGTGCACAAGAAAACTACCATTTGGGATCTCAAATGGCAGATTAAGCTCAAACTAGGGTTTAAGCTCCAAACCATGGTTTAAGGAATTATTGTGCATTTGGCTTGCCATAGTGTGTAGCTATTACAGTTTAATAGTTTTAAGAGTTACAAGGCAACATTGGCAAATTCTAAGTCGAAAAGAGGGATCCATGACCCTGTGGTCAAATAAAAAATCAAAATAAACTTTGCGCATCTACTCATGATAAGGCAGCTACATACCACGTTTCAGGTGTCTAGCTGTTACGGTTTAATAGTTTTACGAGTTACAAGGCAAAATAGGTAAATTCTAAGTCGAAAAGGGGGAAATAATCCATGACCCTGTGGTCAAATAAAAATAAACTCATCATCAGGAAGATATATACCAAGTTTCAGGTCTGTAGCTGTTACGGTTTAAAAGTTTTATGTTTGTTTGTTTGTTGGGGTTTAACGGCCTATCAACAGCTAAGGTCATTTAAGGCCGGGTCAATGGGTTTAGTACTAAATCCCATATATTACCTGTACAAGTACATGTACATGTACATGTTCAAGTACATGTACAAATGGGGGGAAAATCCCAAAATCAGAAATGAATATTTACAATAACAAAACTATATATTCAGCCCTGAAATCAGAATAATCCTGATCTGATGCCAGATCCTCGCCACACCAGAATCACTTGGCCCCTCCCAAAAGCAGTAGGATCAGTAATAATCTTACTACTTTTATAATGGGCAATAACCCAATTAAACTCCCAGGTAACTAAAGAGCCAAAGATAACAAGAGCTCCGCGGAGCAAGATGTCCCGCCTGGCGCAGTTTGATAGTACATAAGGAGCTTGTAATAACCTTGGGGTTAGTGAGCACCATGGGCTTTCTGTAGAATGATGCGGGATGTTGTTACAAATGCATGTATGGAATATTAAAGCATAAACTGAGCGTTAACTTTTCCAAACACGGAAATTTCTAAGTCAGTGACCTTGACCTTTGGAGTTAGCGGGCACCATGGGCTTTCTGTAGAATGATACGGGATGTTGTTACAAATGCATGTATGGAATATTAAAGCATAAACTGAGCGTTAACTTTTCCAAACACGTAAATTTCTCTAAGTCAGTGACCTTGACATTTGGGGTTAGCAGGCACCATAGGCTTTCTGTAGAATGATGTGGGATGTTGTTACAAATGCATGTATGGAATATTAAAGCATAAACGGAGCGTTAACTTTTCCAAACACGTAAATTTCTCTAAGTCAGTGACCTTGACATTTGGGGTTAGCGGGCACCATAGGCTTTCTGTAGAATGATGTGGGATGTTGTTACAAATGCATGTATGGAATATTAAAGCATAAACTGAGCGTTAACTTTTCCAAACACGAAAATTTCTCTAAGTCAGTGACCTTGACCTTTGGCGTTAGCGGGCATCATGGGCTTTCTGTCGAATGATGCGGGATGTTGTTACAAATGCATGTATGGAATATTAAAGCATAAACTGAGCATTAACTTTTCCAAACACGGAAATTTCTAAGTCAGTGACCTTGACCTTTGGGGTTAGCGGGCAACATGGGCTTTCTGTAGAATAATGCGGGATGTTGTTACAAATGCATGTATGGAATATCAAAGCATAAACTGAGCGTTAACTTTTCCAAACACAGAAATTTCTAAGTCAATGACCTTGACCTTCGGGGTTAGCTGGCACCATGGGCTTTCTGTAGAATGATACGGGATGTTGTTACAAATGCATGTATGGAATATTAAGGCATAAACTGAGCATTAACTTTTCCAAACACGGAAATTTCTAAGTCAGCGACCTTGACCTTTGGGGTTAGCGGGCACCATGGGCTTTCTGTAGAATGATGCGGGATGTTGTTACAAATGCATGTAGGGAATATTAAAGCATTCCATTGAGGGAAACAGAAGTTACAATGAATTAACCGGAGCGTTAAGTTTTAGAAACAGAGCTAAACGCAAAAACTTAACGTTGAATGCATGTGAAAAGTAGGTCAATGAACCATAAAAACTAGGTCAAGGTCACATGGGCTCCCTCTGTGTGAGATGGTTACACCACAGTGTTGATGTATACCGAAGCATTCCATCAAGGGAAACAGAAGTTGTAATACATTAAACCTTGACCTTCGGGGTTAGCTGGCACCATGGGCTTTCTGTAGAATGATACGGGATGTTGTTACAAATGCATGTATGGAATATTAAGGCATAAACTGAGCATTAACTTTTCCAAACACGGAAATTTCTAAGTCAGTGACCTTGACCGTTGGGGTTAGCAGGCACCATGGGATTTCTGTACAATGATGCGAGATGTTGTTACAAATGCATGTATGGAATATTAAAGCATTCCATTGAGGGAAACAGAAGTTACAATGAATTAACCCGAGCGTTAAGTTTTAGAAACAGAGCTAAACACAAAAACTTAACGTTGAATGCATGTGAAAAGTAGGTCAATGAACCATGAAAAGTAGGTGAAGGTCACATTGGCTACCTCTGTGTGAGATGGTTACACCACAGTGTTGATGTATATCAAGTATGGAGGTCGTACGAGTTATAGTTTTCTGGAAACTGAGCTAAACGCAAAAACTTAACGTGAAATGTTGACGCCGCCGCCGCCGACGACGCCACAGACGCTACCGACGCCGCCGACGGAAAAGCTATGCCTATGTCCCGCTTCTGCTCAAGCAGGCGGGACAAAAACGTACCTGAGGGCTAAACCAGGCAAATCGTGATTCCTATAAGGAGGAACCCATACCGTTAATTTACGCCGTCTCATTCGCCCGACCACCACCCACAAAAAGTTTTACGAGTAACAAGGCAAAATTGCCAAATTCTAGGTCGAAAAGTGGAAGATAATCCATGACCCCGTGGTCAAATCAAAATAGACTTTGCGCATCTACTCATCATAAAGACGCTGCATACCAAGTTTTAGGTGTATAGTTATTAGGGTTTAAAAGTTGTACGACTTACAAGCCAAAATTGGAAAATTCACGAGTCCGGGGTCGAATCAAAAATCGAAATAAACTTTGCGCATCTACTTATCATAAGAAAGCTACACACCAAGTTTCAGAACAACGTTAAATTACCCTTCGAATGCTCCCAACATATCGCCTGCTGCTCAATACAGAGTACATGGAAATGACAAAACAACAAAACACGGGACTTTATTGACAAAATCACTTTATTTTGTCGAGTTTTCAGCATCTTTTAATCACCCCTGTGCTTTGGCCCCCAGAAGTACATATTTACACCTATCAGCGTCCCAGCGTAGTTAACTCAACCCGCCATCGGCCCACCTGTCCGACATTTGAACACCTGGGTATCACAATGTCATGCTGTACAAAAATAGGTCGACACGCGAGGAGTGAGTGAGTGAATAGGGTTTAACGTCCGCTTTTCTGACATAGAGGTACAAGCCTCAGGGAGTCTACACGCAGACGGGTCAACGGGGTCGTGTCCCGTATCCACCTGTCCGAGGGGGGTAAATCCCTTCAGAACTCAATATTTACAATCAAAATATATATTCAGTCCTGAAATTAGAACAACCTGATCTGGTGCCAGGCCCTCACCACACCAGCATCATTTATCCCATCCCCTAAAAGTAATAGGATTAGCACTAATCTTACTTTTATATATGGGGCATAGCCCGACTCAACTCTCACATACAAGAAAGCCAAAAATGTACATGAGGGCCAAATCCGGTATAGTGGGTTCCGGAAAGTATGAACCCAATCGTTAAGCCAGTTTAGTCGCCTTTTACGACAAGCAATGGCTACTGCAGCACTATTCTCAGGATCAGTTGATCCCGCCCCGGTGCCTGCACGGGGCAATCGACACGCGAGGAAATAAACGCCTAAACCCAACAAACAAACAAACAAAGACAAGACAATAGTGATAGTCTGGTTTTTTCCATATCTACCGACATTGGCTGCAAACAAAGTGGCGTCGACACGCGAGGAAATAAACGCCACTTTGTTTGCAGCCAATGTCGGTAGATATGGAAAAACCAGACTATCACTATTGTCTTGTCTTTGTTTGTTTGTTTGTTGGGGTTTAACGGCCTATCAACAGCTGAGGTCATTTAAGGCCGGGTCAATGGGTTTAGTACTAAATCCCATATATTACCTGTACAAGTACATGTGGGGGGAAAATCCCAAAATCAGAATATTGTAAATATTCAGTCCTGAAATCAGAATAATCATGATCCGATGCCAGGTCCTCACCACACCAGGATCACTTGGCCCCCTCCCAAAAGCAGCAGTATCAGTAATAATCTTACTACTTTTATAATGGGCAATAACCCAATTCAACTCCCAGGTAACAAAAGAGAGAAAGATAAAAACGTACCCGAGGGCCAAACCAGGCAAATCGTGATTCCCAAGGAGGAACCCCTACCGTTAATTTATGCCCTCACATTTGCCTGATCAACCACCCACTATTGTCTTGTCTTACTGTATGTAGTTTTCCAAATATATATTTTGTTCTTTTTTTTTAACATCTACTGTTTATTTTCCATCTTCTCTCACATCAAAAACATGGTTTGACAACACTTTATGATCCTAATATGCTGTCAAACCATGTTTTTACTGAGAAAGAAGACAACATATAAAACAACAGCAGAAGAAAATTTACATTTCTCACATTCTAAGGGTTAACGCATTGCTGAATAACACCAATGATTGTAGACAGTTCAGGTCCGAATGAAGTCGTCTCATCAGGATCTATACTAAATGTATTTGCAAATATTTTGTATAAGAAAAAAAAACAAAAAACACAAAAAACGAGAAAATGGAAAAGTCTGAAGGATAACACCTGTGAAAATGAAAAAAAAGAGAAATTAACTAAACTTTCTGAGCAAGTACTAGAACAATACTGTTAAAAGTCATACAGTTTGATGGGTTGAGGCATTCCATTTGGCCTCAACCAATCATACTGTCTGACTTTTGAGTACAACAATTTTGTGCAACACCAGCCTACACCAGTCACAAATGTAGTCATGTATTTTCTCACAAATCAGCACAAATAGGATGCAATATACAGAATGATGTGTTAACCTGTAACAGACGAGAAACAAAAATTGCCGTCTGCTGTTTTTTGCTTCATCAAAATTGTAATATTTCGGAATGAAGACATGTTTTGCCCGCACACATGAAGCATCTCTGACAGATATGATTCTTACTTGATATGATTCTTACTTGCTGATGAAACATGTTTTACAATGAAGACCGCAGAAAACAAATTTAATTCAGCAATGTAAGAGTTATGACTAAAACCAACAGGGGATTCCAGTAGTGTCAAAAAGCCTAAACTATACTCGTCCTAGAAAATAAGGAGGCCACACAGTTAAGGCTCCTAGGGCCTAAGGTTATAAAACTCGTCGTCTAATCCTAAACTCATAAAACCTGTTTGGGCTGTCTGCGGATAAAGAAACCTTACGACAGTAGACAGATTATCATTAATTCAGTGTTTGGGGTTTTTACTATTCTGATAAATTCTATTTACAAATGTGCAAGATCTTTTCACCACGGTGACGTCCTATGTTGATTGTCGAGTTCGAGTCTAAGATTGGAAAACTTTAGATGCCCACTCTAGGTGAACTCCCACTCTTGATCTATCAGTCATTACTGACAGAATACAACAAGAAACTTTGCATGATTGTGGCGATCTCGTCCAGACAACAACGATATTAACCAATAAAAATGCGGGTCAAAATTGTGGTCTGCTTTCTCTCGTTTTTATTCAACTTG
Source organism: Conchocele bisecta (assembly GCA_029237695.1). NCBI lineage: Eukaryota > Metazoa > Mollusca > Bivalvia > Lucinida > Thyasiridae > Conchocele > Conchocele bisecta. The sequence continues at coordinate 126,478,352 of CM055267.1, read as the reverse complement.
AATATGTTGTGGCAGTGCACGAGAATTTATATATTCAGCCCTGAAATCAGAATAATCCTGATCTGATGCCAGGTCCTCGCCACACCAGAATCACTTGGCCCCTCCCAAAAGCAGTAGGATCAGTAATAATCTTACTACTTTACCAATTCAACTCCCAGGTAACTAAAGAGCCAAAGATAAAACGTATCTGAGGGCCAAACGAGGCAAATTGTGATTCCTATAAGGAGGAACCCATACCGTAAATGTACGTCGTCGCATTCGCCCTCCCACCACCCACCCTGAAATCAGAATAATCCTGATCTGATACCAGGTCCTCGCCACACCAGAATCACTTGGCCCCTCCCAAAAGCAGTAGGATCAATAATAATCTTACTACTTTTATAATGGGAAATAACCCAATTCCACTCTCAGGTAACTAAAGAGCCAAAGATAAAAACGTACCCGAGGGCCAAACCAGGCAAATCGTGATTCCTATAAGGAGGAACCCATACCGTTAATTTACGTCGTCGCATTCGCCCGACCACCACCCACCCTGAAATCAGAATAATCCTGATCTGATACCAGGTCCTCGCCACATCAGAATCATTTGGCCCCTCCCAAAAGCAGTAGGATCAGTAATAATCTTACTACTTTTATAATGGGCAATAACCCAATTCCACTCCCAGGTAACTAAAGAGTCAAAGATAACAAGAGGGCCATGATGGCCCTAATTCGCTCACCTGACTCCATGAACACTAGAGGAGAATGTGACAGTGAGTTCATGTTTTAAAAAAATTGTGCTATTTTTAGATGGCGGTCATCTTGGATTAAGCGATGACTCATTTTACCAAATCTGAAAATGCTTCACCCAAGGATCTTAACTTCCTATGATGTTTGGCCAGCATCGGCCATGTGGTTCCTGAGAAAAAGAAGTTCAAAATCTTGAATAAATGGACCTTTTGGTGGCCATCATGGATGACATAATCATCTGATTCCGACAAATATTGCACCAGAGCAATCGTCTCAGCGATACCTTCAATTTGATATATGACATGAGCATATTCGGTCAAAAATAAAATTTGACCCTAATTTGACCCCACGGGCCACGCCCATTTTTGACCCCGGGGTCACCATTTTCACAACTTTGAAAGAGCATTGTAAATCGATCATTTCTACCAAGTTTAGTCGAAATCCGGCCAGCGGTTCATTAGAAGATTTTTTAAGAATTTATGCTATTTTAGACGGCGGCCATCTTGGATTAGCGATGACCTCCATTTTAACAAATCTGAAAAGGCTTCACCCATGGACCATAACTTTTAAGTTTGGCTACCATGGGCTAAGCGGTTCATGTGAAGAAGAATTTTGAAATCTCTTAATAAAAGAACGACCTTTTGACCTTTCGGCGGCCATCTTGGATGACATAACCATCCGATTTCGACAAGAAATGCACCAGAGTGATTGATCGCCTCATTGATACCTTCAATTTGATATATGACATGACCATAAAAATAAAATTTGACCCCAATTTGACCCCACGGGCCACACCCATTTTTGACCCCGGGGTCACCATTTTAACAACTTTGAAAGAGCATTGTACATCGATCATTCCTACCAAGTTTTGTCGAAATCCGGCTGGCGGTTCTTGAGAAGAAGATTTTTGAAGAATTTGTGCTATTTTTAGACGGCGGCCATCTTGGATTACATAATGACGTCATTTTAACAATTTTGTAGTCCCCCTACCTAAGGACCATGACCATGAAGTTTGGTGACTATAGGCCCAATGGTTACCGAGGAGAAGACGTTTGAAAATGTTCACAGACGACGGACGGACGGACGGACGGACGGACGGACGGACGGACGTTCTTACATTAGGGTACTTATGTGGCTTATCACATGTTAAATATTAGCCACATAAAACGATTTTTAGCCACATAAAAACGATTTTTTAGGTGGCTAATTGTAATCAACCCTATCCTTTAACAAGTCCATAACCCTGTGGGGCTAGCCACATAAGTACCCTAATGTGTACCCGGACGGACGGACGGACGTACACATTGCGGTAACAATAGCTCACATGAGCTTCGCTCAGGTGAGCTAAAAACGTACCTGAGGGCCAAACCAGGCAAATCGTGATTCCTATAGGGAGGAACCCATACCGTTAATTTCTCATTCGCCTGACCAGCACCCACCTTATTCCAGAGACGATTCTCGTGTCCTTCCGCAACATTAAAGAATTTTCAGAAATTTCGAAAAGCAGACAGCTTTTCCTGCTCTTTTGTTTTATGACAGTATGCTTCATATGACAAGAAAACTTGAATAGAAATAAAACTGTAAACAATGCTGCAAAGTTATCGTACAGAAATGTCATAAAATTGTACAGAAATACTCACATATTTCACAGTAAATTACTTTTTTGCTATGCATGTGTAGCACTAACTTTGTGTAATTTGATGATCTTTATTATAAATATAAAGTAATTTACTGTGAAATTCATAAAATTATAGATTTAAATTTCTAGATTTGTTACGTAACATAAAATTGGTTGCATTGTTTCATATACCTTTTTGTATATGGTTGAAAGTTGGAGAACATTCAGTGCAAATTGATGTGGAATTTAATTCTCACTTTACACAAAAATTGTTGACAACTTCACATGATTTTGTCTTACCAAAGTCTACACATGTGATAGGATACATACATAACAAACATTACAGTTTTGCTTACACAAAGATATACACTGGATCTTAAATGACAAAGATATAGACTGGATCTTAAATGAGTGACAATTTAATGATATTTATTAAAAGAGTTTACATGTTTCATAAGATTTGATTTATTGTTGTTTAAGGGCTAGACTATTAACAGCTAGGATCATTTAAAGGCACATGCCCACTCAGTAGGCACAACATGTTCTTTATGTCAGAGACATCATCTGAGACATTTTCTGGCAAAATAAACATTCATTCACCATTACCCCATGTATTGATTGGAATTATTATACATTTTATATCGGACCCCCACCCCCTGTATCCGCGCCTGATATATAATTAAAAAATATCATGCTTCATTTGCATATGAAAATAGCCTGATACCACAGTGAGTATTTATTTAAACTTGTTGACCGATTCCTCAAGAAACAAGGCAATCAGTAAACTTGTTTAGTAAATATCATATTCAATCATCACTCGTGAATTATATCTTGTATATAGCAAACAGCATACGACCTAACATACTTGATTGACATACTGGGTGCTAATTTCGATGATTGTATTCATGATTTCTTTATTACAATGACTCGACGTTGAATTAAGCACTTGCAATTTTGCAAAAAATCTTCTGAAATTCTGCCAATCATTTTCCATGAATCATGTACTCAATGTGAAAAGGCGTATGATATGGACATGTCCAATAACCGGACACAATATAATATTTCGGAGAATGAACATTTAGACTGATATACTAATTTGCATGTAATTCTTGCACTTTTGTTTTGATTGTAGGTGTTTGTTTGTTTATTAGTGTTCAACGGCCTATCAACAGCTAAGGTCATGTAAGGCCGGGCAAACAGGTTCGATCCCATTTTAACCTGTTGCATTGGAGGGAAAATCCCAAAATCAGAACAGAATATTTACATCGAGAACAAATATATTCAGCCCTGAAATTAAAATAACCTGACCTGGTGCCAGATCCATACCACACCAGTCACTTGGCCCCTTCCCCTACTAAAATAGGATTACGAATATCGTAATACTCACATAAGGGGTATAACCAGATTCAACTGTCACATACAAAATGTGAAAGACGTAATAATTACGGCGTACGAGAGGGCCAAACCAGGTCTCCAGTCGGGATTCCGGTAAGGATGAACCCCGATCATTAAATTACCCATCGCGTGCTCCCACCTGCCACTCACGATTGTAGGTGTAAATTCACTCACGCATCAATTGGATTAATTCACATATGGAGAAAATGAAATGGCCGTTTACAGAGCTCCAGATGGTGTTTGTATTAGTGTATTTTACACATTTATTTTAGCTGAATACGCATTGATGTGCAAAAAAATTGAAAATACTAGTTCGACTTTGAAATTGAGAATGAAAATGCTCTAATAAAGTAGAAAACTCACTCAAGTTCATTTCTTTTTAATAATTTTAACAATAATTTTTATCAGAAAAACAAGTAATCATCAGTAATCATTTGCAAAAATAAAATATGTATTGAAAGTGAACTCCGAGGGTACAATACTCTTTAGACACAAAGCTCATCAGGAGCTCAGCACATGATAGCACAGATGTCGGCCCAGATACATGCGACTTAAAGCGATTAATTCAAACAACAGATGTACCGTAATAACCCCAAGTATTCGGACATCATTTGTTTTGGGAAACCCTTATAACGCAACAGGAGTTTCCCAAAACAAATAATTGTATCCAAATACATGGTTATTGTGATAAACTGGTACAGCCATACTGACCATAAATATTGGGATGCTCATCACTGTGGGTGAACATACCAGAGCTCCAGATGACTTTTGTGTCTAAGGAGTATTATACCCCCAGATTTCAAATTCAATGCGTATTTTACTTTTACAAATGTAATATAAAAAGGAGTGTGTTCCAAATTCTTACATCTACCAAGAGTCCAAACATTGAAGCAATCCATCAAGTAACATTAATGTTATACGATGATGAAGAAACATGTATAAACTTTTAGGTGTTTCCGCAAACATGTGAAGATAAAAAGGTTAAGGTCATAATAATGGCGGTCTGAAGGTGTTCCGAATGATCACATGTATCAAGTGTCCAAATATTGAAGCAATCCATTAAGTAATATGAAAGTTATATCATGATGTAGAAACTTGTACAAACATTTTGACACATAAAAATGGCTAAGTGTTTGCGCAAAAATGTGAAGGTAAACACGGTCAAGGTCATGGTGGCACGAGTGTGTTCCAAATGCTCACATATATTAAGTGTCCAAATATGGAAGCAATATTCGTCAAGTAATATTAAAGTTATACAATAAGAAGAAGCTTGTACAAACTTTTTGACGCCAAACAAAATAAATGGCTAAGTGTTTCCGCAAAAAAAGTCAAAGTCATGTTAATGTCGGCATGAGTGTGTTCCAAATGCTCACATGTATCAAGTGCCCGAATATTGAAGCAATCCGTCAAATAATATTAAAGTTATACCATGATAACAAAGCTTGTACAAACTTTTTGACATTTCAGACAACGGCGAGATGACAAAAAACGCAGTGACAAAAGTCACGCCTTAAGCTAAAGCAGGCGCGACAACAAACTAATTATCCAATTATCAGAAACAGCTCTGAAACTCACAATATGTTGAATAAAGTGACAAATTTCAAACTAAAAGGAAATAATAAACAACAGTAAACAAAACAAATACTGAAACCAAACAAAACTTATTAACAAGTTAAAATAGACTACAGAATAGCCAACTGTTACTGATAACCCATCTATGCTGTCATACACAGTTTTACTGATAGAAACTTCCACAAACAAGTATATATACCGTATTTATTCTATTAAACGTCCCCAGGGCGTTGCAAAATGACAATGTGGGGCATTTATTAGAGCCATTTTATCCCACATTCCTTAAAACCATAACAGGTCGCTGAAATACAATACGCCCATACAACCTACGCATCTGGAAACAACTCGTCTATTTTTAGAAATGCGTCGCAACATCCAACTGTCATGCGCGATAAGCCTGATCAAATAGGCCACCGGGTTAAGTGTCAAAATGCTACGCTGGTAGCAACAAATAATCTAGGCATTCCCGTCTGTATTTTATTCTTATTATAAACGAACTATACTTACTATACTTCATACTCAATCAATCAAAGGAAATGCCAAGACATGTTTTCATTTCTAAGCAAATTATTCAATAATTGCTGTCTGTTGATGTGTAAACAGTAGTGTGATTTTATTTTACCCAATTCGAATTTTGAAATACCCAATTGCTTCAGAAATGATGGAGTGACAATATTCTATTACTAATTCCTTATCTGGAGCCCTGAATCTTACTACTTTTATAATGGGCAATAAAACCCAATTCAACTCCCAGGTAGCAAGAGACGAAGATAAAAACGTACCTGAATGCCAAACCGTGCAAATCGTGATTCCTATAAGGAGGAACTTCTACCGTTAATTTAAACTGTCACGTTCGCTCGACCAACCACCCACTGTGCTACGAGTAATCTTTATCTTCAAAATGGCCACCGAAACTAAGTGTTAGTTACATCGCCACATCATTTGTTATATCTATTATAAACTGAAGATGGTTCCATTTTTTCGAAGAGCCGCATGGCCCACCATTGAAATTAATTTATATTTAACGTCAACGTCATTATATGTGGTGTTTTTTGTTATTATTTATTATAGATAAGAAATATTGGCATAATAATTTTAGTATATTGGAGAATCTAGTAACTTGACAATCTAATATGTATTATACAGGTTTAATGCAGTGGTGACATTTTGTATGTTTCTGCTGCTTATACTCATAATACAATGAACACAAAGTGTTGAGATAATTTCTAACTAGTACTGTGGTACCAGACACCATTATCTTCAAAATGGCCGCTGAAAATAAGTTTGTCACATACATTGCCACTTCAAAGATTTACATGCATTATGTGTGTTAGTATTGTTGTGGCTTATAGTTATGTTTCTTTAAATGATATCTTGGTCAGCACATATGTTTTCCTTTCAAGGTCACATTACAAACTATCACCTATTATCTTCAAAATGCTCGAAAAACAACAAAGGCGACTTTAACAACCGATTTCCGGTTCTTTTTGTATTTTTCGTGATATTGAGATTTCTCATATTGCTCCGTATCCCGACACCGACAGAGCCAGGCAATGAATTGGTCATCACTTATCTCTCTTGTTAGTGCGACCCACTAGCGCGAGGTCGTACTGTAAAAATAACCGCTATGACGTAGCAGTAGTACAGCTTACCTGATTGGTAGATACAGGTATCTTATCTAATATCGTTTGGATTTACAGACATCATTTATTTGTTGCATCATTTCTTTGTTTTTGTCGTTTAATATATACATTAATCTTTATTTTCCTTCGCCTAGTTATACTTGGATTATTTATACGTTGGTTGCAATCATCGGCGATGACGATCTGTGCGGAAGTCGATTGTAATTCACCGTCAAAAGGACAGCCGAGCCAGAATAAGGAACAAGAATTCCGCCACGGAAGCGGTATCGTGCCTGCCGAGGTATTTGACCGTGTTGTGAAAAAATATATAACTTTAACGCATTTGCCTTACAAAAAAACCGGACGACGCGGACGACGCGGACGACGCGGACGACGCGGACGACGCGGACGACGCGGACGGAAAAAGCGCCGACTATAGTCGCGCCTGCTGACAAAAATTAAGAATTAAATGTTAAATTGGTATTTTTTTTAACAAAAAGCAGACATAATTATCTGACATTTCGTAAATTGATTTTGCAATGCTGTGCAGATATGCGTCGCTTCAGCAACTTGTGTTCTGACAATTTCGAGTTAAATTAATTCTTTATTTTGAGCTGCCATAATTATGACACGTGGGTGTTCAAACGGATGACGCCGGATGTCATTAATAGTTTGGCATAGCAAACAACTTATCCGATGATTTGACTGCAGGCAAATAGGGAAGTGAATTTTGGAACAGGTGTATTCTGAAATCAACGAAGCCACACCTATTCTATGCTGATTGATTGACAGACGTGTGAAGCTATTTCAAATGGTTGCCCGCCGGATGTTAACAATAATGCGGCAGGTGTATATTGATATATCCGCGAGGCCACACCTATTCCAAGCTGATAGGTTGAGTCCAGTTTGACAGACATGGAAGAATGTACATCAGGATACTTTCTACAGTTCCGAAAATCCAATCTGGATGTGTTTGTTTTTACACATGCATGATTATTATATTGCATGACTAAAATTGTGTAACTTGAATGTCTGTCCCCACACTTATTTTTCTGTGATAGATAAAGAAAATACTTTACTGTTTTTGAATACTCAAATATAACTAAATCAGAGATTTTGTTCTTTGACAGATAAAAAGTATTAAAACTATATCAGGCATGGGAGTGGAACACTATACCCAATCCTGAAAATTTATTTGAGCAGCGGATTGCGCTGCGATTTGCTAGTGGGGTCTGGGGGCATGCCCCCACCATAATGTTTTTTTCAATTCTAGATGCTCTGTGCTTCATTCTGAGGTATATTTAGCATTAAATAGATCACATTTTCCCCTGAAAAAATATGCTATAATTAGGAAAAATTGGCAACATAATTCATTTCAATTTAAAATAATAACAACAAGAAGTCAGTACATGTATAACAGGGATTCCGCTCGGGAAAATAAAAGAATCAACACTTAAACAATAAAAATCTTTCTCGAAAATTGTAATTTTTTATCGCCATTATCAATGGATTTACAAGATTCACAAAAGTGGTCCCTGGGACTTCAAATCCGGATTTCCGGATTAATCCGGAAATTTCCCATGCCTGCTTATATTCAATTTTCACACGGACAGTATACATTAATGGACAACATTTTTTACTATTTCTAATCTATTTGCCTACTGACTTGTTTCAAATAAATATAACATGTTTGGACTTGATGTTAACAGATGTTTTCCAGAAGACAATCATTGTTTTGCCAAATTGGGGTTACGTTTATTAAACATAGTTTGGTCCTATATGTGGCCATGACTGGAGAAATGGGGTTTGTGTGATTTGTGAACAGTGTAGGTCCTAATCAAATATCACACTCCTAGAGTCGAAATACAATATAGATTGCTTGTTAGTGCGTTTCATTGATGGAATGGCGAAAAGTGCAGATCCTGATCAGACTGCGCGGTTGCACAGGCTGATCTGAATCTATACTGTTTGTTTGTTGGGGTTTAACGGCCTATCAACAGCTGATGTCATTTAAGACCGTGTGAATGGGTTTAGTACTAAATCCCATATATTACCTGTACAAGTACATGTACAAATGGAGGAAAAATCCAAAAATCAGAACTCAATATTTACAAGAGCGCCGCGGAGCAAAATGTCCCGCCTGGCGCAGTTAGATAGTACATAAGGAGCTTGTAATAACCTTGCGGTTAGTGAGCACCATGGGCCTTCAGTAGAATGATGTGATATGTTGTTAAAAATACACCTATGAAATATTAAAGCATTCCATTGAGGGAAAGAGAAGTTATAATGAAGTGTAAAGTTTTCCAAACAAAACATTTTCTAAGTCCTTGACTTTGGGAATGATGCTGGATGATGCAGGATGATGTTACAAATGCATCTATGAAATATTAAAGCATTCCATCAATGGAAACAGAAGTTATTACAGATTAAAACCCAAAGTTCATTTTTGTGATAGACAGACGAACAAACAGACAACTTTTGCATCCCTATATCCCCTTTTCGCTACGCGAGGGGATAATAAACTGAAAACCAAAACACTTATTTTCCAACAAACACAGCTAAACACAAACAAGAATGCCGCCAACAACATGCATCTCCTGGCACCGATGCTAAATTTCTATACTAGACATTTTTGAAGTCCGTGACCTTGACCTTGGGGTTACCAGACACCATGAACTTTCTGCAGATGATGCGGAATGTTCTTACAAATGCATGTATGAAATATTAAAACATTCCATCGACATTTCTTCTACACTTTCCTGCATACAAGGTTGTATAGGGTATATAGTTTATGTAAGCAACTCCTTTGACAGCAGTTTGAGTGTGCTTGTGCCAGCACTGTCTTTCAGGAACATCAACAAGATTGAGACTAATGCAGATGGTGATGGAACTGATTGAAAGCGCTGTATCCATAATTAAGAAAATTCCTGCAAACACACAGCGGCCATTTTGAAATCTAACATGTTTGTCATAAACAGTGACTTGAAAATGACTTTAGTCATATCATCATTGTGTAATTTCCTTTCAATAATGATTAGTCTGGGGAAAAATCACTCCTAATGATTTGTGCATGATTATATCAGAATTATATTATTTTCAAGGCAGCCATTTTGAAAATTAGAATAAAATATGAACAACTTGTGTTTTCTTCGATAATACAAAGAACTTTTATTCCAAGAACATAGCAAAACAGTCAACACAACCCAGCTATAAATACACTAACAACAATACGTAGTGAAGAGACACAATAAATACTATTCACATAAGAGGCCATTTTAAAACAAAATGTCCGCCATACCCGTTATCAGAAAAAGTGGAACCAACCCCAGTTTAGTTTCATTAGTTGCAAGTATGTAGATGGCATAGCCAAAAAACAACAACATTCTATCTGCATTAGAAATGTACAGTCAAACCTGTGAACAACGGCCGGCAAATGGAAGTGGCAAAAGTGGCCGTTGTTGACAGGTGGCTGTTGTTCCAAGCGTCAAACATTTTCATGGTTTCACAACGAAGTCCGCCATGCATTTTGTAATCTATACTGTATGCATGCATAGAAAACGTCTTGGCTGTATACACTTCCAGTGTTTTCTCCCGTTAAAATTTTGGAGGTCATTCATGAGCTCCCTCTGTGCGAGATGGTAACACCACAGTGTTGACGTATACCGAAGCATTCCATCAAGGGAAACAGAAGTTGTAATAAATTAAACCGAGCATTAAGTTTTCCAAACCCGGAAAGTCAGTAACCTGGACCTTTGGGGTTAGTGGGCACCATGGGCTTTCCGTAGAATGATGCGGGATGTTGTTCCAAATGCATGTATGGAATATTAAAGCATTCCATTGCGGGAAACAGAAGTTACAATGAATTAACACGAGCGTTAAGTTTTAGAAACAGAGCTAAATGCAAAAGCTTAACATTGAATGCATGTGAAAAGTAGGTCAATGAACCATGAAAACTAGGCCAAGGTCACATGGGCTCGCGCTGTGTGAGATGGTTACATCACAGTGTTGATGTATACCAAGTATGGAGGTTGTAGGACTTAGTTTTCTGGAAACTGAGGTTTACGCAAAAACTTAACGTGAAATGTTGACGCCGCCGCCGACGGCAGAAATGTGAAGCTGTCACCAAGGCAAGAACACCAAGGTGCACATCTTCAATAAAGTGATATTTTTGTTAACAAATATTTTTTCGGCATAAAAACACCAAGTTGCACATCTTCCATATGTGTAGAAGACGTGTGTATAGTTTCAGATCGATTGACTGAACGGATTCAGAGGAGTGGTGTACACAAACTCGGTACCCTATATAGAATTGTATAGAAAAATGTACAAAAAATGGCTAAGTTAAAAAGGTGATATTTTTGTTAAAAGAAATAATTTCGGCATAAAAACACCAAGGTGCACATCTTCAATATGTGTAGAAGACATGTGTATAGTTTCAGATCGATCGACTGAACGGTTTCAGAGGAGTTGCGTACACAACTCTGTACCCTATATAGAATTGTATAGAAAAATGTAGAAAAAATGGCTACCGTAAGTTAAAACAGTAATATTTTTGTTAAAAAATGTATTTTCGGCATGAAAACACCAAGGTGCACATCTTCAATATGTGTAGAAGACGTGTGTATAGTTTCAGAACGATCGACTGAACGGTTTCGGAGGAGTTGTGTACACAAACTCTGTACCCTATATAGAATTGTATAGCAAAATGTAGAAAAAATGGCTAAGTTAAAAAGTTAAAAAATATTTTTTCAGCATAAAAACACCAAGGTGCACATCTTCAATATGTGTAGAAGACTTGTGTATAGTTTCAGAATGATCGACTAAATGGTTTCGGAGGAGTTGTGTACACGAACTATGCACTTTTTCTGTCAGCCGCCCGCGGTATAACATAATACGTACTGTTTTGTTGTTATTCTTTTATAACCCGGTCTCGCTTTGAAAATTATATTCAAAGGGAAGTAATTATCTTCATGATAAGTACATCCCACAGCTTGCTTTGGTGCACCATTTAATAGCTTTTCGTAAATACACGCAAGCGGTTTAATTAGCATGACCATTAGTATTTTAATTCCTTATTCTCAATTTCACGCCATCATTTGAAATTAATAATGGTCATATAGTCTTTATTAAAGGTACATGCCCACGCAGCAGGTTACACTGTACTAACTACTTTTCATTTTCTGTCATGCCTTATATGAGCCATTTGTCTACCCACTGAGTTATTTTTAATTACGGTGCGTGTTAATTGGTATTAAATCGCATTGTAAATGCCGCGACCAGAAAGGGTATTTTCCGACCTTGTGCTATTTTTACCAATACGCGTCACGTGACACGGTCAATCATATCACATCTTTGACATGCGCAGTGAAGTATCGGAAGTTGAGAAGAAAAATCTCTATTCGAGTCCAAATCTAAATCTCCACGTAACTCTTTAAATTTTGTGATCTGGTCGCCAATATTAACCACTCTCTCTCTGTACTGCCTGTCCCTCAGACATTTCGCCTTTTTTTTGGCCAACGCCGTTTCATAAAATTTCCGTCCTGGACGTTTCGACATGTTGATATTCTTGTTTACATATTGGGAAACCTACTGGCGCGCGTAGTATACTGCGCATGCGCACCGCAAGCCGTGATGTGAAAGTCGTCGTCTCCGCACATTATCAAAATAGACCGTTACCGCCGCGCGTCGCTAACAGTAAATTGATAATTAATAAATGATTATATTTGTATAGCGGGCACTCGTAATTTTTAGAACTGGTGGAATAGTGACATAATTATACACTTATTTAATTCCTATAAAGAACATGTTGTGCCTACTGCGTGGGCATGTACCTTTAAAATGACAGCCTATGTTATGCGGCCGGTGAAAAGTTGAGTAATGGATAATCCCACGCAAGATAGGTGTCCAAACCGGCAGAGAACACCAGGTTTATTTGATTTCTGTCAAATTTATATCCTGTAAATAGTGTGAAACTGTATTGGCAGTCCTATGTGACACTATGGACTTCACCTAGGACTGCCAATACAGTTTCACACTATTTTGATAAAGACCATGTGGTCGAAAATTTAATAAAAAGAGCAATTTTGAAACAATGTGTATTAAATGTGCTTCCCTTCGGAGGTTATTGGAAATTAACATATTGGAATACACAACACATAATACATATCCGGAATTACTGTTAATGGAGTTATGCTATATTTTTCATGGAAAAGTTTTAATGTCGACAAAATGACACCAACCGATATGGGCAAGGTACCATAAATGTTTTCAAAACAGAATTCAAATGATAGCGGCCAGATTTGAAAAATTGCGATTGTTGTACTATTTTTTGCCGACAAAAACATGACATGGCAGCTGTTCACATACAAAAATGCCGCGTGGGAATGAAATTCGCTGGCCGCTGGTCGTAGTTCGGGGGTGGCTGTTATGCCAAGGTCTTATAAAGAACAAAATTGGACATGGGGATTTTTAACTGGCCGTTGTGGACAGGTGGCCGCTATTCCCAGGTGGCCGTTAGCACAGATTTGACTGTAGATATGAATAATACAATATATTGTATACAATACCATTTTTAAATTTAAGATGGCGTGTCATGTGGGTTGTTAAAAATGAAAATAACACTGGTTTTGTTGTGCGTGGTCAAAAGATGATTATCACCAATAATGAATATAGCATTTCAGAGCGGCCATTTTGAAATCCAAGATGGTGGCCAATGGAATTGTTGAAAAAAATGGAACTAACCCCAGATGACAAAAAAAACATTGGTTACAAGAATGTAGGGAAAAAATGCAAGACTACATAATAGTATACACTACTAGCAATCAGAATCTCCATCTGGCTGTTGGAATTTGCAGCACAGCGGTCAAATTCTGAAGATATCATCAGCCAATCATAATGTTGGATGCCATCTGAGAATTGTTTTTATTGTGAAACCACTGATCATGCAACAGGTTACTAATATCAAGTTACCAGTTCATTGTCAAAACATTTAAAGCTATTTGTGCACGGTTGTGGTCCGGATAAATGGCACTATATTTGATATTATTGTAGGGAATATAAAACTAGCAAAATGGGATGTATTCCTCAATGAGACAAGTGGTTCGGTAGGGATTTCTTATTTTGACGCCAAAAATCACGACATTACGGACCAAAGGAAATAAATAATAAAATTTCCATTTCAAAACATTTTTTTTTAATTTCCTGACGTTTATATTATCCACAAGTAGGGATTCCATGTAACCATGACGTTTACAGCCAACACAGACATGATAAACAGCTAAATGCTGGTGTACGTGCTGCGCTAGACTAGTAAAGTTGGGGTCACGGGTGCGAGAACCACATCCGGCAAATTATTTTTTCTTTCTTTGTTCATTTTTTTCTGGCGGTAAATACAAATTTGATATAAATGAACTACATGTTTCTACAACCATAGAGTACCATACTTTGGTTTATACTTGATTGGTTTCTCATATGTATCACAACCGTGCAAAAATAGCTTTGAACTTCCACATCCTTGGTTATTTTTTTCGTCCATTCATTCGATGCAAAATAAACATTCATTTACCATTATCGGATGTACCATTACCGATACTTTTTATGATAAACTTAATTGTCACTCTTGATATTAGGGGGGATAACTGCGTTTCCTTACAAGGTTAATTGGAAACAACTATTTATTCTCTCTATGTCGACACTAATTGATATAAATAATTCAATAAAACATGTCCTGCCTCATTTTCATATCAAAACAGCCTGATACAACGGCGCTTCTCTATCAGCAATTTAATGATAAATAAATGACTATGTCTGCATAGCGAACTCTTGTAATGTTTAAAACTGGTGGAAAAGTTACACAATTATATAATTGCTATAAAGAACATTTTGTGCCTAATAGATGGGACCTAACTTTAAAGCTGCATCTTTTGGCTGAAATATCCTCGACACACTTTTTCATAGCCGATAGCAGTAAACTAATTTATCAAGGCCTTAGGCCGAACCATTCTAATAGTGGGCATGAGATTGATTAAGCATCATTCGATGTACTGTAACTTGGCCACGTGATTCACCATACTGCACCGCCGTAGACAATAGTGAGCAAACATGTGCATATATCTGTATCTCAGACCAGAATGTATCGTTGATGTGTCCATCATACAACCGACAACAGCTACAAATGTCGCTGTGACTCAAGAAATTCGGCTTGTGCCATTTGCAGCATGTCTTGTTCCCATTCTGCTAGCTCACTCCAGCAGCCTATTAAGTATACACATCATTAGTTAGATCGATTGGTTGTCGTTTTATTTAATGGTGCTTAATGGCCTGTCATTTGGCTACTAGTTTCGCTCTTACAACTGCTAGTGATTGATTGATTGGAATTTTATGTCCCTGCAGGGAAAAATGTCAAGTATGTCGTGGCAAGTATCCGGAACTTTGCTGATCAATTTCATTTGGTTCCATCAAATGTGACCGACAGGAGAAACGAGGCTTATGTAATTTGCGACCAGTGCATACCCAGATCAGACTGCGCATCTGTTTGACAGTACTAGATCAACAAGATCAGATCCCATATTTCACGGAAGGGCGAAAATCAGAACTGAATATTTACATAACAAGAGCTGTAGGAGAACAGCATAGCTCGCTTACGAGGGTTGTCGATGTACACATAGCTTGACAAACAAGGTGGCTGCGGCTTGCATAAAAACCTTAACCAAGGTTGACTAAAAATCTTAACCAAGGGAAATTAAGTAAGTAATTCAAGGTTAAATGTAGGTCAATGTCAGATATAGGTCAGGGGTTATTGATGTACATCACTAGGAGATGAAGTTTTCCAAGTATGGTTACTGTAGGCCCAGGAGTATTCCATATACAAGCTTGACTAAAAACCTTAACCAAGGGGAAATAACTAAGTAATCCAATGATAAAAGTAGGTCAAGGTCAAATATAGGTCAGGGATTATTGATGTACATCACTAGGAGATGAAGTTGTCCAAGTATGGTTGGTGTAGGGCCAGGAGTATTCCATCTACAAGCTTGACTAAAAACCTTAACCAAAGAGAATTAACTAAGTAAGTCAAGAGGAAATGTAGGTCAAGGTCAAATATAGATCAGGGGTTATTGATGTACATCACTATGAGAAAAGGTTGTCCAAGTATGGTGTATGTATGCACAATAGTATTCTATGTATAAGCTCGAGTAAAAACCTTAACCAAGGTGGACTAAAAACCTTAACCAAGGGGAATTAACTAAGTAATTCAAGGTTAAATGTAGGTCAAGGTCAAATATAGGTCAGGGTTGTTGATGTACATCACAAGGAGATGAAGTTGTCCAAGTATGGTTGGTGTAGGGCCAGGAGTATTCCATCTACAAGCTTGACTAACAAGAATTCCGCCACGGAAGCGGTGTCGCGCCTGCCGAGGCATTTTACCGTGAACATTACAAGTAAATAAATGACCTTGAGAATTTGGATGTGGGGGTGTGTGTAATGAAGCATCATCCATAGACAAACATTGATGTGAAATATTATCAAAGTCTGGCAAGGGGTTAAAAAGATATTGTGAAAAAACAATAACTTTTAACACATTTCTGTTACAAAACCGGTGAACATTACAAGTAAATAAATGACCTTGACCTTGAGAATTTGGATGTGGTGGTGTGCGTAATGAAGCATCATCCCTAGACAAACATTGATGTGAAATATTATCAAAGTCTGGCAAGGAGTTAAGAGATATTGTGAAAAAACAATAACTTTAACGCATTTGCCTTACAAAAAAAACCGGACGCGGACNGACGAGGACGACGCGGACGACGCGGGACGACGCGGGACGACGCGGACGACGCGGACGGAAAATACGACGACTATAGTCGCGCCTCTGCTAAAGCAGGCGCGACAAAAACCTTAACCAAGGGGAATTAACTAAGTAATTCAAGAGGAAATGTAGGTCAAGGTCAAATACAGATCAGGGGTTATTGTACATCACTAGGAGATGAAGTTGTCCAAGTATGGTGGGTGTAGGGCCAATAGTATTCCATATACAAGCTTGACTAAAAACCTTAACCAAGGGAAATTAAGTAAGTAATTGATGAGGAAATGTAGGTCAAGGTCAAATATAGATCAGGGGTTATTGATGTACATCCCTATGAGAAAATGTTGTCCAAGTATGGTGTCTGTATGCACAATAGTATTCCATGTACAAGATTGACTAAAAACCTTAACCAAGGTTGATTAAAAACCTTAACCAAGGGGAATTAACTAAGTAATTCAAGAGGAAATGTAGGTCAAGGTCAAATATAGATCAGGGGTTATTGATGTACATCACTAGGAGATGAAGTTGTCCAAGTATGGTGGGTGTAGGGCCAGTAGTATTCCATATACAAGCTTGACTAAAAACCTTAACCAAGACGTGTGACGTTGACGCCGACGCCGGGGTGACAACATAAGCTCTAACTATTCTTTGAATAGTCGAACTAAAAACATAATTATACTCAGCCATAAAATTAGACTATTGATTAGAAGAACCAACCCATAGGTGGTCAACCACAGTGAATTTCCCGATATTTACTAGTCCAATATTTAGAATGGAAAGAACGATTGTTACATGTATTATCTTCAATATGTCTATTTATATAGTATTTTAATGTGTAGGCTGATTCAAAGTACGTTGTCCACACAATTCGTAGTCCTTTTTGTCATGTCACATGGGGGCTAACATGTGACTCACCAGGGGCTTATTAAGTTTCGGAACACCAACGCAGCCCGATGACGCTAGAATTACATCTAGAAACGCCCCAGAACATGTTTTCCAAAGTATATACATGTTTTCGTCAAGTCATATAATATGAAGTTCAACTTTGCCATTTGGAGCATAGTCATAAACAAATTTATTCATGATAATTGACATTGTTCGTATTTCTCAACTTACAAAAACAGACGCACACCATGTAGTTACTACTGTCTGCTCCACGTAAAATCTGCCGATGGATTTTCACCAATTAAACATATTAAATCTGAAAAATATGCAACTTTTGAGTATTTTTATTCCAAAATAACAAGAAACTGGCACTGTTAAACGAAGCTAATCCCCTCGCTGGCAGCCTTAAATAACTAGATTGGTCAGTAAGCGAGGCTTACGGAATACCCCCCGCGTGGGCTCAGGTACCCCTAAAATATGTAAAAATTTTCAAGTGTGTGGGCTTATGACCTTGAATCTGCGATTAGCGCGAGCGGCATGAACGTGAATTTGTCACAGGGTGGTAGAGGTCCATTAGAGCAATGAGTGTGTGAAATGTGAAGCAGATCCGAGCAAGGAAATAGAAGTTATAACCAATTTCTCTGATGTTAAGTTTTGTAAAGAGACTACCGTATAACCTCGAATTAACGCCCCCGGAGGCGTTACATTTTACAAAAGGGGGGCGTTTATTACCCAGTAAAAAAAAAAAAAAAAAATAAAAATTACCAAGGACCGCCAATTTCAAACACAAATAAGGATTTAAGGATTATTTGTGTTTGAAATTGGCGGTTATGGGTAATTTTTTTATTTTTTTTTTTTTTTTTTGTAATTTGGGGGAGGGGGGCGTTTATTAGGAGGGGGGGGGGGGGGGGGCCGTTTATTCGAAGGTTATATGGTATGTATGTGACGTTGACCTCGAGATCAGCGGGGATTTGTCACAGCATATGAAATATTAAGAATTTTCAATGAAAGAAATAGAAGTTATAACATATTTCTCTGATGTTAAGTTTTGTAAAGAGACTAAGTATTTGACCTTGACATTGGGATCAGCGGGGGTTGGACGGTCATGGATTTGGCACAGCATGGTATTAGAGCCTTACAGGAATGCATGTGTGAAATATTAAGAATTTTAGATGAAGGAAATAGAAGTTAGAACAATATTTCTCTGATGTTAAGTTTTGTAAAGAGACTAAGTATTTGACCTTGACCTTGGTATCAGCGGGGGTTGGATGGTCGTGGATTTGGCACAGCATGGTAGTAAAGCCTTACAGGAATGCATGTGTGAAATATTTAGCATTTTACATGAAGGAAATAGAAGTTATAACAATATTTCTCTGATGTTAAGTTTTGTAAATGCTCCGGACACGAAATCAGTGCACGAAACAACAAAGGGAGATAACGAAGAAATTAACGACGCAAGAGTTGTCATTCTTACGTGCGACACACCTTTGGGTCGTCTTCTATGCATGTGTGAAGTTTAATAAACTAGAAAATGTGTTCATAGAACACGGATGTCCCACATATCGCTTTGATAATAAATGAGGCCAAATTCCAAGTCAAAATTTTCTTTCACCAGAGCGTTAAAGTTTTTGAAGCACCAAGTATGTGACCTTGACCCTGGGCTTGTCGGGGGCAGGACGAACGTGGATTTGGCACAGGGCAGTAGAGGACCATTAGAGCAATGCGTAAATGAAGTATGAAGCTGATCCGTGAAAGAAAACAGAAATTATAAGATATTTACCTGAGCGTTAAAGTGTTTGAAGCACCAAGTATGTGACCTTGACCCTGGGCTTGGCGGGGGCAGGACAAACGTGGATTTGGCACAGGGCGGTAGTGAACCATCAGAGCAATGTGTATATGAAATATGAAGCAGATCGGTCGAAGGATTGACCTTGACCCTGAAATATGAAGCTGATCCGTGAAAGAAAACAGAAATTATAAGATATTAACCTGAGCGTTAAAGTTTTTGAAGTACCAAGTATGTGACCTTGACCCTGGGCTTGGCGGGGGCAGGACGAACGTGGATTTGGCACAGGGCGGTAGAGGACCATTAGAGCAATGTGTATATGAAATATGAAACTGATCCGTGAAAGAAAACAGAAATTATAAGATATTTACCCGAGCGTTAAAGTTTTTGAAGCACCAAGTATGTGACCTTGACCCTGGGCTTGGCGGGGGCAGGACAAACGTGGATTTGGCACAGGGCGGTAGTGAACCATCAGAGCAATGTGTATATGAAATATGAAGCAGATCGGTCGAAGGATGAAGAAATTATGAGACATTTACCCGAGTGTTAAAGTTTTGTGACAGACGGAGGACGGACGGACGGACGGTGAGGAGGACGCACGTCCTACGAATGAATACTTGTTGGGTTTTTACTGTATAAAAATACCCAACAAGAGTACCCAACACTATCCTAACCCTACCCAATAAGATCCCCGTACGCTTACAACAAGTACCCATTCGTGTGTGCGGACGGACGGACGGACGGACAAGGGTAACACTAAATGCCCCCTCCACTATCGTGGTGGGGCATAAAAATATTCCAGAGGGTGTTCGAGTTATGCTCTGGATACGAAATCAGAGCATGAAACAACAAAGGGAGATAAGTAAACAAGAATTCCGCGGAATCAAATACCTCGCCTTGTCCCGCCTTGACCTCGAGCCTGGGCCCGAAAGCAATTTTCACTGGCCCGAACATATTATACAATTATTGACTAGTGAGCCATGGAATATCAGATTATATTCTATGGCTCATTAGTCAATAATTGTTTTATTATATGATAATAGTCTGTATATAGCACTTACGACCTTATGCTACTTGACAAAAATTTAAAAAGAATTTGAAAAAAAAAATGAAAAAAAAAAATGGAAAAAAAAAGTTTAAAAATTAAAAATAATAATGCTTGCTACTCGAGCCCAGAATTTTTTTTTAATAGTCCTATATTTATCTACATATATCTGCACAGGTCCACATAATGTCACAATATTTTCAACACAGTTTACGGAAATGTAATATCCAATGTAGTAATTTACCTGTATAAATTACCTGTGGTCAGAGTGGTCAAGACTGGACATTTGCACATGCTAGCACATGCACAGGTGAATGGTTCTCCTAGTCTCTATTGTTCAACCAGAGAAGGCTATTGTTCTCTCTACAGGTAAGGTGTACAGAGCACACGAGAAAACGGGTCTTCATGCATTATTGTCCAGTTTGTAGTGTGCAAAACAAAAAAGGGAGATAACTAAAAAATTAGCTACGCAATAGTTGTCATTCTTGTGCGCGACACACCTCCGGGTCGTGGTCTATGCATGTGTGAAGTTTCATGAAAATATTCTAAAGGGTGGTCGAGTTATGCTCCGGACAGGAAATCAGTGCGCGAAAACAAAAAAGGGAGATAAATAAAAAATTAGCTATGCAAGAGTTGTCATTCTTGTGCACGATACACCTTCGGTTCGTGGTCTAATTGAATGTGTGAAGTTTCATAAAAATATTCCAAAGGGTGGTCGAGTTATGGTCAATCAGTGCCTGAAATAAAAAAGGGAGATAACTAAAAAATTAGCTATGCAAGAGTTGTCATTCTTGTGCGCGACACACGTTTGGGTCGTGGTCTATGTATGTGTGAAGTTTCATGAATATATTCCAAAGGGTGGTCGAGTTATGCTCCGGACACGAAATCAGTGCGCGAAACAAAAAAGGGAGATAACTAAAAAATTAGCTATGCAAGAGTTGTCATTCTTGTGTGCGACACACCTTCGGGTCGTGGTCTATGCATGTGTGAAGTTTCATGAAAATATTCCAAAGGGTGTTCCAGTTATGCTCCGGACAAGAAATGTCTGCGGCGGACGCGGACGCGGCCCGCTGTCAAATCCATAGTATCCCCCGACGGAGTCCGGGGGATACAATAACTAGAAAATGTGTTCATAGAAC
The DNA here is from genome assembly GCA_029237695.1 of Conchocele bisecta. NCBI lineage: Eukaryota > Metazoa > Mollusca > Bivalvia > Lucinida > Thyasiridae > Conchocele > Conchocele bisecta. The sequence goes on along the minus strand of CM055267.1, from coordinate 126,456,759 downwards.
ACAGATGCCCCACATACCTCTTTGAAATGGCAAGGGGTGATAAAGGGGAGATAATCCATGACCCGGGGGTGGAATAAAAAATCTAAACATAAACTTTGCACATCTACTCATCATAAGGAAGCTCTACATACCAAGTTTCAGGTCTGTAGCTATTAGGGTTTAAAAGTTTTACGAGTTACAAGGTAAAATTGCCAAATTCTAAGTCGAAAAGGGGGAGATAATCCATGACCCCAGGGTCGAATAAAAATAAAATAAAAAAATGTGCGCATCTATTCATCATCATGAAGCTACGAACCAAGTTTAAGGTGTGTATCTAGTACGGCTTAAAAGTTTTACGGCAAAATTGCCAAATTCTAAGTCGAAAAGGGGGAGATAATTCATGACCCGGGTGTCAAATCAAAATAAACTTTGCGCATCTACTCATCATAAGTAAGCTATATACCAAGTTTCAGGGGTGTAGCTATTACAGTTTAAAAGTTTTACGACTTACAAGACAAATGGAAAATTCTAAGTCGAAAAGGGGGAGATGACCCATGACCCCAGGGTCGAATCAAAAATCAAAATAAACTCTGCACATCTACTCATCATCAGGAAGCTATATTCCAAGTTTCAGGTCTATAGCTATTACGGTTTAAAAGTTTTATCAAGGTTGGTGACAGATGGATGGAAGGACGGACGTACAGGATGGACGGACAAGGGTAACACTATCGTGGTGTGGCATAAAAATGTTACATGTCCCAAATTTGTTTTATATGACAAAATTCCTTCAAATACAAATGTACTGATTTTATTGTGGAAATTTGGAAGAGTGGGTTCATGGAACATGAATGGGTTTAACGTCCCAGCAGCTAAGCTAAGGTCATATAGAGACGGGACCACAGTTTAGAGTCTCATCCGACAGACTTGCCAACGGGAATTAACATCGGCCGAAAGTCACAAACAAGCGGGAAAAATGGAACAATTTGGAAATTGACACAGACGGCTGAATAAATAGCTCGGAAATGATCTAAGAAAACAAGTTAAATTTTGAAAACTACTTAAATTATTTGTAAAAATCTAATGTAGTCCCCGTTAAAATCCCATAGAAAAATTGATGTTTTTTATTTTATTATTTCGTAATAACGTCAATATTTGACAGAATTTCGAACAAAAATAAACATGTGGGCATCATTTTGTATTATTTAAAAAAAAATGTACTTAACATCGAGATTTAATATATTTAATTGACCAAAAGCCATGGACAGGTTTTACGTGGAAAAGACATCAGTGACGCGAAGTTTGTCACCGAAACTCCACTCGAATTGGTACGATAAACGATAAAGTCTCCCGCTCAAGTAGAAGGTGCAATGGAGGCTTGTTTCCTAGCCTACGCTGCAGTGAGGTCCAGAGTTCAAGCTTCCATGGAACTGAGATCACAGACAATTGTCATACTCGCGCACAGACATTCCAGCGATGTTTTGATGGCAACCGTCCCACTTTCGACGCCAAAACGGGAATTGTCCATCCGTATCTATGACGACAGTAGATCACCGCAATGAATGGACTGCGATCCGAGCAAACCCAGGCTTGTTGTAGTTATGATCAGTGTAGAAAAAGATCAGCGTGTGCTTTCGCTTTGTCCGATCAATATCGCTGTTTACAATCAAAATATTCATAACAGTTTTAGCAAACAATATATAAGCCCATTTATATTGCATTGTCGTTTTTTTCCGCTGATATTCAAATACAATATAATCCGTAAATGACATTGAAAGTCAAAACAAAATTCAGAGCTCATGCGGAATTCACATTTAGTTTTCGAAGAAATACAGTATTTTCTGTAAATGATGTCGAAAGTTGACAAAACATTCAGAGCTCATGCGAAATTAAATTCTGCGGAACTCAATTCCATATGTGCTCTGAATTTTGTGTCAACTTTCAATATTATTTACGGCTAATGACTGATTTTCGAAATCAATATCGGCGTAAAACAACAATACGGTAAGCCAATACCCAAACCTTAATACTCCGGCTACGCAAGAACACAGGCTAACCAATAACTACCCTTATCAACACAATAAAACAAGCCTGGCTCTTATCAAATCGTCACTCAAATTGTGTTGGCTACGTTTCTCTTTCTCTGTCAGCGACCATGCGGACACGCGATGGGAGTATTGCTAACCTTGGCACGACTGTGACGGCCCAGTAGGTGTCATAGCAACCGATAGTCAATTCAAGTCCCTGTCTTCCAGATACCGGTATTCAAACGTAAAACCTTCCTTTTTTCTTTGGCCCCATTTTTCGTAGTCAAAATAAATGTATGTGCCCTGAAAATATAAATTTCGTGTTATTTGGGACGCAAGCAATTTTAGAACTTCCACCAATTCCGGCAGTAGACTACTTGGCCGACTATACTACGTGTATTATAATATCACCATTTCGATCAGCGAAATAGGTCACTAAGGTGTTATATGCACAGAATGTTTGAATATCTGGCTATATGATTACGCTCACAGATTTATTATTATATAGAATAAGAAATCATGTTTTGACAAACACTGATGATAGCGTTTACAGTAGGGTTTTTGTTTGTCTTCCACATGGAAACCAGAAGTGAACGATCATTTCCTGTATTCTTTTTAGCCAATCAAATCACTGTTTGCAACTGTTTGAAAACAGGTTTTCTGTTTGTTAACCGAGTTCAAACCGCTTTCCATTTCTGATCCAATGAAAATGCCGTTTTTTCATGACATAGCGGTCCTCTGAAAAAGAGGCGCACCGACTGAAAAATAAACGCAACATGAAACTCTGCATAGGCAAATTAATCGTTCATAAATCATCAGTAATGTCGGCCATCATCAGTAATGTCGGCCATCATCAGTAATGTCGGCATCAGTAATGTCGGCCGTCATCAGTAATGTCAGCCATCATCAGTAATGTCGGCCATCATAAGTAATGTCGGCCATCATCAGTAATGTCGGCCATCATCAGTAATGTCGGTCATCATCAGTAATGTATGCCATCATCAGTACTGTCGGTCATCATCAGTAATGTCGGCCATCATCAGTAATGTCGGCCATCATCAGCAATGTCTGTCATCATCAGTAATGTCGGTCATCATCAGTAATGCCGGCCATCATCATCAGTACTGTCGGCCATCATCAGTACTGTCGGCCATCATCAGTAATGTCGGCCATCATCAGGTCGGTCATCATCAGTACTGTCGGCCATCATCAGTACTGTCGGTCATCATCATCAGTACTGTTGGCCATCATCAGTAATGTCGGCCATCATCAGTACTGTCGGCCATCATCAGTAATGTCGGCCATCATCAGTAATGTCTGTCATCATCAGTAATGTCGGCCATCATCAGTAATGTCGGCCATCATCAGTAATGTATGCCATCATCAGTACTGTCGGTCATCATCAGTAATGTCAGCCATCATCAGTAATGTTGGCCATCATCAGTAATTTCGTCATCATCAGTAATGTCGGCCATCATCAGTAACTGTCTCTCATCATCAGTAATGTCAGCCATCATCAGTAATGTTGGCCATCATCAGTAATGTCGGTACATCATCAGTAATGTATGCCATCATCAGTATCTGATCAGGCCATCATCAGTAATGTCGGCCATCATCAGTAATGTCGGTCATCATCAGTAATGTCAGCCATCATCAGTAATGTCTGTCATCATCAGTAATGTCGGCCATCATCAGTAATGTCGGCCATCATCAGTAATGTATGCCATCATCAGTACTGTCGGTCATCATCAGTAATGTCAGCCATCATCAGTAATGTTGGCCATCATCAGTAATGTCGGTCATCATCAGTAATGTATGCCATCATCAGTACTGTCGGCCATCATCAGTAATGTCGGCCATCATCAGTAATGTCTGTCATCATCAGTAATGTCGGCCATCATCAGTAATGTCGGCCATCATCAGTAATGTATGCCATCATCAGTACTGTCGGTCATCATCAGTAATGTCAGCCATCATCAGTAATGTTGGCCATCATCAGTAATGTCGGTCATCATCAGTAATGTCGGCCATCATCAGTACTGTCGGTCATCATCAGTAATGTCAGCCATCATCAGTAATGTTGGCCATCATCAGTAATGTCGGTCATCATCAGTAATGTATGCCATCATCAGTACTGTCGGCCATCATCAGTAATGTCGGCCATCATCAGTAATGTCGGTCATCATCAGTAATGTCAGCCATCATCAGTAATGTCGGCCATCATCAGTAATGTTGGCCATCATCGGTAATGTCGGCCATCATTGGTAATGTCTGTCATCATCAGTAATGTCGGCCATCATCAGTAATGTCGGCCATCATCAGTAATGTATGCCATCATCAGTACTGTCGGTCATCATCAGTAATGTCAGCCATCATCAGTAATGTCGGTCATCATCAGTAATGCCTGCCATCATCAGTAATGTCGGCCATCATCAGTAATGTCGGCCATCATCAGTAAGTAATGTATGCCATCATCAGTACTGTCGGTCATCATCAGTAATGTCAGCCATCATCAGTAATGTATGCCATCATCAGTACTGTCGGTCATCACCAGTAATGTCAGCCATCATCAGTAATGTGCGAAAATAGCTGTGATCAGGATATGGGATAGTGACTGGAGAAATGGACTTATGGTTTTTGCGACCAGTGTAGATCGAGATCAGCCTGTGCATCCACACAATGTACCCAGGATCTGCACTGATCGCCATTCCATCAATGAAACAAAATAGTCCACACTTGTTTACTCAATATCCAGGGGACTGAGGAAAATACTTCCGAGATAACGGAAAATTTAAGTTATTATAACATGTAATTGGGACCAATAATTCGACTTTAGTTATCAGTAGATGGATTTTCAGGCAACAAGTGTAGACTGTAGATCATTACCCGGCCACTAGAGCCACATGAGCTACAAATCCCACAAACCTGACATCTCCGGTCACAGATACATATGTGTATCTAGTCAATGCAGGATACAGCAATTTGTTATCGGTCAGTATGTAACTGGCCGATGCAAAGTTTGTTACCTGATAAACAGAGGAACAAAGCCGTCATACCTGTTCATAATCTTCGTTTATTGTCTTTGGTTCTTCATGCCGTTGGAACCACATCATGTATTTAGTGTGAAACCGCCATGACTGCTTTTTCAATGCTTTTGCTGCCAAATATTGAGCTTTGGTTCCCTAAAAACAAATTTGGAAATATTAATATTTGCTAAAATCCAGTAAACAAACAAGAGGGCCATTATCACGAACGCTTCTAATGACGTTTAAAATAGGATCACATCGTCAATGTCAAAACATTGTTGTTTTGTCACGTCATTAAGGACGTCATTTGGGACGTCTTTGTTTTGTTCGTTTGACATAACATTAGCACATAATACGAATATGTAATTAGGGTGATTCGAGGCAAACCAATCAAATTCGCTGCAGGTGTTATTACACGTGTGTCATATCACATTTATGAAATGGTTTACAACACGTCATAACAAGGGTTTCTTGCAATAAACCTGGTTATTATATACAGGGTGGCCCAAAAAAATTTGGGGACACTTTTTATAACTATTTCAATCTTCACAATGTTGATATACATATTGGTTATTACATTTGGCATATCAATTTTATATCGACATGCCGACCGTTGCCAAGGCGATTTTTATGGCACTGGGTTAAAATTGAAATAAACATTTGTACGTAACGCTATAAAACTGCTTTAAAATGGTATTAAACCAATTTCGCAATCTTGCGCGAGTAGGATGTCTGTTGGTGACACTTATCAACTTATCTGTGTATTATTGCTGTTAATGTCATTGTACATGTATGTAACATTTATTTATGCAATTCCTCTGTTCAGTATATCATTTATTTCACTCTTTCAATGAAAATAATGGATGAGCAACTGATTTTTCAACTGTTTCACAACGTTCTCAGTAATGGAAAATACGGAATATGACCCAGTGACGTCATAATCATAATCATCAAAGTGCATGCACGAGCAGTAAGCAATATGTATCTGTCAAATAGCACAGACAGCACACAATATGTATCTGCCAAATAGCACAGACAGCACACAATATGTATCTGCCAAATAGACAGACAGCACACAATATGTATCTGCCAAATAGCACAGACAGCACACAATATGTATCTGTCAAATAGCACAGACAGCACACAATATGTATCTGTCAAATAGCACAGACAGCACACAATATGTATCTGTCAAATAGCAGGACAGCACATATGTATCTGTCAAATAGCACAGACAGCAAAATATGTATCTGTCAAATAGCACAGACAGCACACAATATGTATCTGTCAAATAGCACAGACAGCACACAATATGTATCTGTCAAATAGCACAGAGACACAATGTATCGGTCAAATAGCACAGACAGACACAATATGCTGACAGGCACAGACAAAAGACACAAAATATGTATCTGTCAAATAGCACAGACAGCACACAATATGTATCTGTCAAATAGCAGACAGCACACAATATGTATCTGTCAAATAGCACAGACAGCACACAATATGTATCTGTCAAATAGCACAGACAGCAAACACCAATATGTATATTCAATGCACAGACAGCAACATTAGGTATCTGGTTCAATAGCAACTGACAAAAGCACACAATATGTATTCTGTCAATTAGCACAGACAGCACAATAATATGTATCTGTCTAAATAGCCACAGACTAGCACACAATATGTATCTGTCAAATAGCACAGACAAGCACACAATATGTATCGTCAAAATAGCAAAGACAAAGAACGCAATAGTATGTGGTCATTGCCACAGACAGCACACAATATGTATGTGTCAAATAGCACAGACAGCACACAATATGTATGCCAAAAGTTATTTAGATTCAAACAGTATACGTTTATTATTCCTACGAGTTTTATTGAATCCAGTCTGATGATTATAATGGTAAGACATTGTTTAAAGATTATGACCATCTTTATATGGCGGCCATCTTGGATTATGTGACGATCTCCAATTTAAACTAGAAAATGTGTTCATAGAACACAGATGCCTCACCTATCGTTTTGATAATAAACGAGGCAAAGTCCAGAAGGGGAGATAATCCATGACCCGGGGGTCAACTCAAAATCAAAATAAACTTTGCACATCTACTCATCATAAAGAAGCTACATACCAAGTTTCAGGCGTGTAGCTATTAGGGTTTAAAAGTTTTACGACTTAAAAACCAAAATTGGAAAATTCTAAGTCGAAAAGGGGGAGATAATCCATGACACTGGGGTCAAATCAAAATAAACTTTATGCATCCACTCATCATAAGAAAGCTACATATTAAGTTTGAGGTCTGTAGCTAACACGGTTTAAAAGTTTTACGACTTACAAGGTTGGTGATGGATGGACGGAAGGACGGGACGGACCGTAACAATAAATGCTCTCCACTATCGTGGTGGGGCATAAAAATCTGTTAACAAATCAAAATAAACTTTGCGCATCTACTCATCATAAGGAAGCTCCATACCAAGTTTCAGGTCTGTAGCTAGTAAGGTTTAAAAGTTTTATGACTTGGAAGCCAAAATTGGAAAATTCTAAGTAAAAAAAGGGGGAGTTAATCCATGACACTGGGGTCAAATCAAAATAAACTTTATGCATCCACTCATCATAAGGAAGCTACATATTAAGTTTGAGGTCTGTAGCTAACACGGTTTAAAAGTTTTACGACTTACAAGGTTGGTGATGGATGGACGGAAGGACGGGACGGACCGTAACAATAAATGCTCTCCACTATCGTGGTGGGGCATAAAAATCTGTTAATGTTTCACCAAAAGACAATAACTATGAAGTTTGGCCAGCATCGGCCAAGCGGTTAGCAAGAAAATGCTGTTTGAAAGCTCTAATAAAAAGATACCGGTTTGATCTTTCGGCGGCCATCTTGGATGACATAATCATTCGATTTTGACAAAAAATACTCCATCTCAATACCTTCGATTTGATATATGACATGACCATATTCTGTCAAATGTGAAATTTGACTCCTAGTTAACCCCCCGCCCATTTTTTACCATGGGTCACCATTTTTATAAATCTGAAAGGGCATTGAAGGGCACGGGAAGAAGATTCTTTTTAAGAATTTGACCTACATTTCCATGGCGGCCATCTTGGAGGTTGTCGCCTAGACAACCTCCAAATTTACAAATCTGACATGCCCCCACCCATAGATCATCCCTGTGAAGTTTGACCAACATCGGCCAAGTGGTTCACAAGAAGACGCTTTAACTCTAATTAAAGGATGAAATTTTGGCGACCATCTTTGATGACCTAATCATCCAATTTCGACAAAAGATGATCCAGAGAGATCATCTCATCAGTACCTTCGATTTGATATATGACATGGCCATATTTGGTCACATATGAAATTTGACCCCAACTTGACCCCCTGGACCCCACGCCAATATTTGATCCCGGGGTCATCATTTTAACAAATCTGAAAGAGTAGTGACTATTGATCATTCTTGCCAAGATTCGTCGAAATTGGTCTGGTGGTTTGTGAGATTTTTTTTTAAGAATTTGACCTAATTTTTGATAGCGGCCATCTTGGATTATGTGATGACCTCTATTCTAACAAATATGAAAAGGCTTCACCCACGTACCATTACTGTGAAGTTTGACCAGCATCTAGCGAGTGGTTCACGAGAAGAAGACGTTTGAAATCTATAATAATGACCTTTTGGCGGCAATCTTGGATGACGTAATCATCTGATTTTGACAATAAATATTCCAGAATGACCGTCTTGTCAATACCTGTCGATTTGATATTGAGTTGACCATATTCAGTCAAATGTGAAATTTTAACCCTCTTGACCCTACCGGTCCTGCCCATTTTTGACCCCGGGGCCACCATTCTAACAAATCTGAAACAACATTGACTATCGATCATCAATCATTCTTGCCAAATTTCGTTGAAATTGGTCCGGCAGTTCGGGAGAAAATATTTTTTTTTAAGAATTTGACCTCCTCTTCCACGGCAGCCATCTTGGGTTATGCAACGACCTCCAATTTTACAAATCTGACGTGCCCCCACCCATAGATCATCCATGTGAAGTTTTATGAACATTGGCTCAGCGTTTCCTGAGAAGACGGACGGACGGGCGGACGACAGACGAAAAGCGGTAACAATAGCTAACTTGAGCCTTTGGCTCGGTTGAGCTAAAAAATATATTATTTTTTTTTTGATATCCGGGGCCCATTTCACTAAACTTCGTATTACTATAAAAAGTTAGTAAGCGCAAAATTTAATTTTATAATAATATTTCATGCAGTATACTTGCCTCCATGTAGTAGAAGATAAAAAATAATGTTTCTGTTGATAATCGTTGAAAGAATTCGACGGCGTCTGAATGAGGCGGTGGTAGTTGGTGATAATACGCCGGCGTGGGACACGGGTTTCGCGGCAGATAATGCCTGCAAATACAGAGTAAATAGCAGGCTGGTGTCTTTTGGTACCAATGTATCAGGAATGGCTAGGAAACATGTAGGAATTCCGATGAGGAAACATGTAGGAATTCCGATGAGGAAACATGTAGGAATTCCGATGAGGAAACATGTAAGAATTCCGATGAGGAAACATGTAGGAATTCCGATGAGGAAACATGTAGGAATTCCGATGAGGAAACATGTAAGAATTCCGATGCAAGACTAAATATAAACAAGAAATCAGTAACACTGATGGGAGTACCCCTCAAAAAGTTTAAATGCAAAAGTCATTTGACCTTGATCTTGGACATAGTGGCTGCACAAGTGGGCCACAGAATGAAAATGTGGATGGTGACTGATAAGCATACGAAATTTCAAGCCAATCTGACATACGGTTACAGAGATAGAAGGTACCCAAAAACTAACGCATTTCGGACAGACAGACAGATGGATAGGCACACAGACAGACAGGGTGGCAACTACTCTGAAAAGAAATTTTGGGTACATAAATATTCTGATACAAATGATTCTGAGAACCCTGTGCGAAGATATGAATATTCAAAGCAAAGCATGTCTCAATATTGATGATTTGTATGTTTGTGCGGAGATAGTGGAATTAAAGATACATGCCCACTGAGTAAAATGTTATTTATAGGAATGAAATAAGTGTATAATTGTGTCACTATTCCACCAGTGCTAAAAATTACAAATGCCCGATATACAGATATTTGTAATAGTTATTTTACTGATAGTGACGCGCAGTGGTATCAGGCTATTTTCATATGCAAATGTGGCATGATATTTTTTAATTATTTATACTAATTAAATGAGTCACCTTTAAAAATAAAATTTTCTACAAATTATAAGGTATGATCATTGCACATCAAACAATAAATACAGATAATATATAGTAATGTCCGTTAACATTTTCAGGAACCACGGTTATCGCCTCTGATATCAGTGTGGAAATGTACATTTGATATAAAATGTATAATAATGCCAATCAATACGTGGGATACTTTGAACGAATGTTTAATTTACTAGAAAATGTCTCGGATGATGTCTCTGATATAAAGAACATTATGTGCCTATTGAGTGGGCATGTAACTGTAAGACCATAACAAGAGCTCAACGGAGCAAAATGTCCCGCATGGCGCAGTTTGATAGTATATATGGAGCTTGTAATAACCTTGGGGTTAGTGAGCAACATGGGCTTTCTGTAGAATGATGCGGGATGTTGTTACAAATGCATGTATGGAATATTTAAGCATAAACCGAGCGTTAATTTGTAAGTCAGTGACCTTGACCTTTGGGGTTAGCGGGCACCATGGGTTTTCTGTAGAATGATGCGGGATGTTGTTACAAATGCATATATGGAATATTAAAGCATAAACTGAGCGTTGACTTTTCCAAACATGGAAATTTCTAATTCAGTGACCTTGACCTTTGGGGTTATCGGGCACCATGGGCTTTCTGTAGAATGATGCGGGATGTTGTTACAAATGCATATATGGCATATTAAAACATAAACTGAGCGTTAACTTTTCCAAACACGGAAATTTCTAAGTCAGCGACCTTGACCTTTGGGGTTTGCGGGCACCATGGGCTTTCTGTAGAATGATGCGGGATGTTGTTACAAAAGCATGTATGGAATATTAAAGCATAAACTGAGCGTTAACTTTTCCAAACACGCAAATTTCTAATTCAGTGACCTTGACCTTTGGGGTTAGCAGGCACCATAGGATTTCTGTAGAATGATGCGGGATGTTGTTACAAATGCATGTATGGAATATCAAAGCATAAACTGAGCGTTAACTTTTCCAAACACGGAAATTTCTAAGTCAGTGACCTTGACCTTTGGGGTGATCGGGCACCATGGGCTTTCTGTAAAATGATGCCGGATGTTGTTACAAATGCATGTATGGAATATTAAAGCATAAACTGAGCATTAACTTTTCCAAACACGGAAAGTTCTAAGTCAGTGACCTTGACCTTTGGCGTTAGCGGGCATCATGGGCTTTCTGTAGAATGATACAGGATGTTGTTACAAATGCATGTATGGAATATTAAAGCATAAACTGAGCGTTAACTTTTCAAAACGAATATTAAAGCATAAACTGAGCCTTAACTTTTCCAAACACGGAAATTTCTAAGTCAGTGACCTTGACCTTTGGCATTAGCGGGCATCATGGGCTTTCTGTAGAATGATGCGGGATGTTGTTACAAATGCATGTATGGAATATTAAAGCATAAACTGAGCGTTAACTTTTCCAAACACGGAAATTTGTAAGTCAGTGACCTTGACCTTTGGGGTTAGCGGGCAACATGGGCTTTCTGTAGAATGATGTGGGATGTTGTTACAAATGTATGTATGGAATATTAAAGCATAAACTGAGCATTAACTTTTGCAAACACGGAAATTTCTAAGTCAGCGACCTTGACCTTTGGGGTTAGCGGGCACCATGGGCTTTCTGGAGAATGATGCGGGATGTTGTTACAAATGCATGTATGGAATATTAAAGCATTCCATTGAGGGAAACAGAAGTTACAATGAATTAACCTGAGCGTTAAGTTTTAGAAACAGCTAAACGCAAAAACTTAACGTTGAATGCATGTGAAAAGTAGGTCAATCAACCATGAAAACTAGGTCAAGGTCACATGGGCTCCCTCTGTGTGAGATGGTTACACCACAGTGTTGATGTATACCAAGTATGGAGGTCGTAGGTATTATAGTTTTCTGGAAACTGACCTAAACGCAAAAACTTAACGTGAAATGTTGACGCCGCCGCCGACGACGACGACGCCGACGGAAAAACTATGCCTATGTCCCGCTTCTGCTAAAGCAGGCGGGACAAAAAAGTATTTTGGTGGTTCTCATACATGGGATTTGCGGAATGCGACGCGGAATGGCAGATTTTTTTAATGTAAAGTCTATCTTGCATTAACCCTATTCCCAACAAAGCGGCCGAATCCGCCCGTAGCCTCAGACACTCAATCCGGGCCAAAACCGCCCGGAGCGTCAGACACTCAATCCGGCCGAAACCGCCCGATCAGTAGTCGTCACATTCCGGTATGTTTTCCGACGTAAAAATATAAAATATCGACCAATCATCGTGTTGTATTGAAGGGAAATCTTTTCCGAACACTTTAATAGTACATTTCCGTGAAAGTAGTTATAAATAGATGGGATTTCCTTGTACCCAATCTAGGTCAATTTCAGTTTTATTTTGTCCAGAAAACATGGCGGCGAATTCAGATTTGAGCAATGTAAACAATGAAGAAATTGATGATATACGCGAGATACCGAGGCGAGATGCTAATTCCGACATAGAAATAAGTGACCCATCATCCGACAATGACGACGGAAGTGATTCAGGCGATGATACAGCGGCTTATGACTCTGATGACGACATTCCTTTATGTAACATTCTAAACAGGTGGTCTTCAAAAATCAGAAATCCCACAATCGAGCCATTTGTACAGCATGTTGGCCCAAATATCGGGGACGAACCGTGTGATGTTGTAGATTATTTCTACATGTTTTCAGAAGATTTCTTTACCACAATTGCAGAGGAGACGAATACATATGCCAAACAGGAAATAGAGAAAAAGGTGCAAACAGATGGGAGGGGTGATTCAAATTGGGTACAACAGGGGGAAACTTCAGCCGAAGAAATTAAATCTTTTTTCTCCACTGTAATTGCCATGGGGATAAACCGACAACCTAACGTCGAGGACTACTGGAGTACGGTCGACAAATTGGGAAACATTGGAATCTCCAAAGTAATGACAATCAAACGATGGCGAAAACTGAACCAATATCTACACTTGAATTATAACACAAATGACCCCACAGACGATGATCCTACTCGCGACCGACTATTCAAAGTTAGACCATTGATGGACATGTGCAACGCCAACTTCAAGAATGAGAAATACCGTCCCAACCAAAATCTCAGCATTGACGAGGCGATGATTGGTTTCAAGGGCCGAAGCTACATGAAGCAGTATATGCCAGGAAAGCCTACTAAATGGGGACTGAAATCATGGATGTTAGCAGACTCCCACAATGGATTTTGCATTCATGCAGATATGTACACCGGGGCGAAGCAAGGACAGGGAGTGACAGAAGGACTAGGCTACAAGGTTGTGATGGAACTCTCCAAGTACTGCGCCGGCAAGTATCATCACCTGTTCATTGACAATTATTTCACGTCTATGAAACTAATGACCGACTTACAGACGCAGCGACAAATATATGCCACAGGGACAGTACGTATAAATAGAAAAGGACTCCCTCCAAAGTTCAAGACGAAGCAGAAGGTTGCCAGAGGAACGACGCAGCAGTGGCAGATGGGAAATATTATCGCCACCAAATGGAATGACAGGAAGGATGTGCATTTCCTATCGACAAATGGAAGTAATGCCACGGGTACCATTTCCAGATGGGTAGGAAATGCAGTTGCCGAGGTTGCCTGTCCGGATCTGGTAAAGGTATACAACAAGTACATGGGAGGCGTAGACTTGAGCGACCAACTCAGATCCTACTATCCATTAGGACGAAAAGCCAACAAATACTGGAAGTACATTCTGTGGTTTTATACCGAGCTGTGTCTCATCAATGCCTGGATTATCTACGACATCGCCAACCCTGTGAAGAGGATCAAGAAGTTCAACCAAAAGGACTTCTGACTGGCCGTATGTGACGGACTGGAGGCTGGCTTCTCATCCCGGAAGAGAAGGCATTCCATGACACACCCTACACTTGCTGTCGTCAACCCGGAAAATCTCGGTGCCCACCGGCTTGTCAGAATGGATGGCAGAAAGCGCGTATGCAAGCAGTGCAAACGGATGGAAAGGAAAACGGCAAAGAATCGCGCTGTGGAATCCAGCTTTGGCTGCGAATTCTGTCAGGTATCGCTGTGCCAGGATCGTTGTTTCTTGGAATACTATTCATAATTTAATCGCATCCAGAAACAAGAGGGCCATGATGGCCCTAATTCGCTCACCTGACTCCATGAACACCAGAGGAGAATGTGACATTGAGTTAATGTGTTTTAAAAAAAATTGTGCTATTTTTAGATAGCGGTCATCTGGGATTAAGCGATGACTCATTTTATCAAATCTGAAAATGCTTCACCCAAGGATCTTAACTTCCTATGAAGTTTGGCCAGCATCGGCCATGTGGTTCCTGAGAAAATGACGTTCAAAATCTCGAATAAATGGACATTTTGGTGGCCATCATGGATGACATAATCATCCGATTCCGACAAATATTGCACCAGAGCAATCGCCTCATCGATACCTTCAATTTGATATATGACATGAGCATATTCGGTCAAAAATAAAATTTGACCCCACGGGCCACGCCCATTTTTGACCCCGGGGTCACCATTTTAACAACTTTGAAAGAGCATTGTAAATCGATCATTCCTACCAAGTTTAGTCGAAATCCGGCCAGCGGTTCATGAGAAGAAGATTTTTTAAGAATTGATGCTATTTTTAGACGGCAGCCATCTTGGATTAGCGATGACCTCCATTTTAACAAATCTGAAAAGGCTTCACCCATGGACCATATATTTTAAGTTTGGCTACCATGGGCCAAGCGGTTCATGTGAAGAAGAATTTTGAAATCTCTAATAAAAGAACGACCTTTTGACATTTCGGCGGCCATCTTGGATGACATAACAATCCGATTTCGACAAAAAATGTACCAGAGTGATCGCCTCATTGATACCTTCAATTAGATATATAACATGACCATATTCGGTCAAAAAATAAAATTTGACCCCAATTTGACCCCACGGGCCACGCCCATTTTTGACCCCGGGGTCACCATTTTAACAACTTTGAAAGAGCATTGTACATCGATCATTCCTACCGAGTTTTGTCGAAATCCGGCTAGCGGTTCATGAGAAGAAGATTTTTTAAGAAATTATGCTATTTTTAGACGGTGGCCATCTTGGATTAGCGATGACCTCCATTTTAACAAATCTGAAAAGGCTTCACCCATGGACCATAACTTTTAAGTTTGGCTACCATGGGCCAAGCGGTTCATGTGAAGAAGAATTTTGAAATCTCTAATAAAAGAACGACCTTTTGGTGGCCATCTTGGATGACATAACCATCCGATTTCGACAAAAAATGCACCAGAGTGATCGCCTCATTGATACCTTCAATTTGATATATGACATGACCATAGTCGGTCAAAAATAAAATTTGACCCCAATATGACCCCACGGGCCACGCCTATTTTTGACCCCGGGGTCACCATTTTAACAACTTTGAAAGAGCTTTGTACATCGATCATTCCTACCAAGTTTTGTCGAAATCCGGTTGGCGGTTCTTGAGAAGAAGATTTTTGAAGAATTTGTGCTATTTTTAGATGGCGGCCATCTTGTATTACATAATGACGTCATTTTAACAATTTTGCAATCCCCCTACCTAAGGACCATGGCCATGAAGTTTGGTGACTATAGGCCCAATGGTTATCGAGGAGAAGACGTTTGAAAATGTTCACGGACGACGACGGACGACGACGGACACATTGCGGTAACAATAGCTCACATGAGCTTCGCTCAGGTGAGCTAAAAAAAAGTGTAAACAAAAGTGTAAAGTGTAAGAAGTGTATTTACATGAACCAGTGCATTGTAAACCCTACAATTGGGCATTTGCTACCACGGTAGCTGCTGATCAGACTGCACAATACTGATCAGTGGCTACACTGGTTGCATGTATCAAATTGGAACCATTTTCAATGCCCTGGTTCATTACATATGTGCCATTCTATCTCAAGCCGGTTCGCATTACAGAAATAAAAAAAATCTATAAAAAAAGTGAGAAGAAAAGTGTAAAAAAATGTGTACATGTGTATTTACATGTAGTTAAATATATATTTAGTATGTTGTCTGCAGTGAAGTGTTTCCATATATAAGCAAATGAAATGTATTCTTAATCTAATTGTGAAAAAAATGGATATACGCGATATTCCTTGGTTCGTTCTATGGAATATGAAGAAACAACCATGAAATGGGCGGACGGAACTTTTATCTGGTCTAGACTAACCCATATTTTGTCTCGACAACATGTGCACCAGCCGGTATGTATAGTAAAGAATGGGAATATTGTCAGCTACAACAAAACAAGGCCAAGTAGGTGTATTTTATTATGTCCCAACATTTCAAGCTGACCAACTGCCTGGAAAACAACACATTTTGTTCTTATTCTCAAATAAAAAAAAATAGTATAATTTCCTGAAAAACAAAATGGCCCTGGTCAACTTGAAGTCTTATGCATGATCCCTTTAGAATAGAATGCATGCAACACCAATTTCCTTCCAATTACATATTCAGAGTATCACAAATTACACATATATCTATTTTTTTTCTTATTTCTACACAAAAGTGTATATTTTGACCAACCATTTGAACCGTCTTCACGAGACGGTTCAAATGGCTGATGAAGACTGTTCAAATGGCTGGCAACCTATATAAATTGGTAGAAACATACTAAAAATATCTAGAAGTTTCCATGCACAAAATGTTTAATCCCTGGAAGGAAATAGGTGTCCAGTTGTTACACCATGTTTCAGCCAGGTTTATTTTCAGTCAGGTAGAATTCGTCTGTTGGCAGGGCACCTGTGTAGCCTGCTAGTGCTATTGGCTGATAAGCCCAGTAGCAACGGTGCTGTGTTGGGAATAGGGTTAAGCGACCACTCAAGTGAGACAGCAAAAATGAACAACCACATCAAATCATCTGCATGATAGGTGCTGGGGCTGGTAGTTTATCTGAAGGCAGAGTCTGCTGAAAGCATTTTTGAATGGTTGTCTTTGAACCAACCCCACCCTATGGCGACAAGGTTTGGGGGATCTGGCTCCAAGGCAGCCTTCTAAATTGCAGTTTGCAGATGTGCTCGTTCGACGTTTTCTGCAAATGCTTTCGATGTTGGCGGCAGTGATCGCAAATCTAGAGTCTTGCGGATATTTCTCCTCGCTGTTTTTGCTGACCATATTTCGAAACAAATGTCAGACATGCTGCCTTTGATCTTGGATCCATAACAAGATGCAATGAATGCTGTAGCCTCTGAAATAACATCTTGTATATTCGCATGAGGATTGCCAAGGTTCACCAATGTACATCCTTTCAAGAGAACCATAACAACCAGATAGAGCATGGGTTGCCAAGAGATGTTCTACTACTTGCAGTGTGCTTGCTTGTTGTTGCACCAATGTCAACAACAGTTCTCTGTGAGCTGGTGCCTTCCATGAGAAGCGTGCATATCAACTTCATCGGTTGGTACAAAGTTTTTCGCATTTTCCTGGATCTGCTGGCATAGGATATCAATAAGCTGAACCTTGTTCTCTGTAGTGGTCAGGATCGTATGTTGTGATGGCAGTGGTGTTGCTAATCTATGTTTGTGTCCAGTATATGCCTTCCTAGATTCTCGAGACCTTCGTGTGTAACCCTTGATGCTGTACTCATGGTAGCGATCAAAAACAAGAAAAATGTCAGCTTTCTGAAGTTTCCTATGAACAATTGTCCGGTATTGGTCAACAAAGTCCTGCAACTTTCCAGTGGTTGGCCAGTGGATACAACAAAGAATCACGCATCCATCAACAATGATGACATCCGGTTTCATCATTGTTCACGTTGAGTGCTAGACTTGGAGCTTCGTTTTTAATGTTGATTTTGTTTTCATGATTCTCATATCACCACTGTCTTCGAACATTGATGTTGGGATTGGTGATAATTCATGCTGGAACACGCTCTTCAGGTCATTGTCACGAGTAGTAATGATGCCCATTAACCTTGAATGTATCAGTTGTGTATCAAATACTTCACCAGATCCACATTTGATTGCTTTCTTCATGACACTCATAGTTACAACCTTGTTTATCAGTGCTCCGTGAAAACCGTTCGGCCAACTCGCTTCGTAATCTGCTGTGCACCAATCTGAACCGAATCATCAACGTTTACTTTATCGGTGCCTATTTGTCCAGATACAATGTTCATAATACCATCTGGATGGTCATCAGGTTTCAGTGGATCCACACATGTCTCCAGCATATCCCTGATCTTCATTCTGTCCCTGGCATCTGATTCTTTTCTACCTTTCATTTCTTCCTTGTGCTTCATCACTGACTGTGTGCCAGTGGCATCTCTCATTTCAGCAACATCCTTGATGAGGCGACTGCACGTGTGTAGACTTAATGCCCACCTCTTCAATGCCGACTGATTGAGCGTGATACCAACCAGTCCACCAGGTCCGTGTCCATATCGCATGAACGTCGTTTCGATAAAACGTATCCGACCATATGGCGTTCCATATTCCAGCTGTGTGGCGCATCACATGCTACCTTTCATAAATCTGTTCAGTACTTGAGTTGGCAGACATTCCATCGATCGCAGATAGTATAGGCCCTACCTTGCGTAGTTGATATGCCCTGCCACAAAGTATGGCATCATTGCATTTACAGCTAGTAAATGGAGAGATCAGTCCCCTTCTCTTTCAGCCCTAACGTAGAGCATCATGATCATCACCGGTTTGATGACACAATTGACCCAGTGTTTGGTTGTTCTACTCTGTGCAGCTTTGGCATCCAATGCGGCAATTAAATCAGTATAGTTGTCAATGTCATGTAATTCACCACGCAGTAACTCTTCTGTAACCATTCTAATAGCTCGAAAATTCTGTGAGAAATTTTTCATCCAAACCATTGTTTGCCATCAATACACCGACACAGCCTGCAAAACTCATCAGCATGTGCATACGTCCGAGGCGTGGAATAAATGTGTTGAACATTTCTGGATGCACCCACATGACATTAACCATTATGCGATATAGTTGCCGATCTGTCGTAAATACAGTGTATGTCTGTCCGCATTTCAATGTTAGCCGTTGAGCCATTGCAGTCATCATGGTGTCCGGATCGGATGGTGTCATGTCTATCAATGGAGTGTACATAGCCTTTGTTGTAGGTTCTGCATTTTGTTCTTCTTCGCGTGCCATTTTGGTGTTAAACCCACCATACTCTGGTGGTAAAGTTTCAGTTACCACATTTTGTAACAACGCAAAGTCTAATGCCTGTGCCCTTTTATGTGATATGGCTTGTTGTGCTAAAACTTTGAGTGGTACAGTGCGACCCCGTTAGTACACGGAAGTCCGGCGACATACAACCTTCCGTGTTACTTATCCGAACCGTGCTATATCCGTTCTCGCCCAAGACGCATCATAATGTCAACAAAAAATACATGTACACTGTACAGTGACTGCGAATTAACGACGTCGCCAATGCCTATAATATGCCATAAGTTTTCACTGTTATCTTCGCATGTAATAAATATATTGAATCCAAGAATTGTTAACGTCATGTTTTATTTATTCATCATGTTCATGTAGAATGTAGATCTACGCAGGTCCGTGCAATCCATTATTGTAAACGCGTGTAGAAAAAAGTGCATTCGATGATGCAATGACCCAATGACCGATATCCAGTTCCATCAACTGCAACGTCACGTGACGACTCGTGCGTTGCGATCTGTGTTTACTCATATGGTGAGCACAGGTGGAAGACTCGGACCTATGACACCAAAATAAATGCCTCTTAAAAAAATCCCATTATCCCACCCACCTGGTATCATACTGTACATGACGTTAATAATAGAACGAGATCAAGTGGGTGGGGTAATGGATATTTTTGTAATGGTCATTTTCTTTGTGTCACACGTCCGACTATTCCACCTGTGGGTTTGAGTACACACAGAGTTAACCCTTTCAACACCACAGACCTGTATAGACATGTTTTGCCCGACGTGTTATAATATTGCGCCAGTTCATGAGGTAATCAGGCTTATCACGTGAGATTTTCGACGAAGATGAATCTGATAATAGTGTACATTTTCTGTAAACGATATCGAATGTTGACGAATATTAAATTAGTAATTATTACGCATTTGCTCTGAAAATGTTATCAACTTTCCGATATATTTGCAGAAAAAAGTCGAATCATTCTCGGCGAAAATCTCAGTTATATAATAAAGTTGATTATCTCATGCACTGGCTCAATTATGACGTAGCGAAACAAGGCCAGTTGTCACGTACACATTTGTGTACATGCGCCGGGGGCATGGGCAGTGCTGTAACAATTTAGTTAATCTGGGTCGAGTTAATCTGCGTGACTGATATGCGATCTCCGATTGGTCAGCCTTTACACCTAATTAATATTCCACCAATGGTGAGCGCGAACGCATGCCGGAAAAATGAAATCGAGCATGGAATTGTTTACACAACAATTAGCACTGCTTTGTTACTGGGACCAATAATTAGGTTTGAGGCGGCTTTCCGCTGCGCCGAAAACCTATTGTATTCGTTGGTTTTTTTTTTGTTTTTTGTTTTTTTTTTGGTTTTTTTTTTTATTCAGCCCTTCAGTCTACAGCCCAAACCGCTGGTCGGATCGACTTCAAATTTTGCATACCGATTCGCATCAACAGTGAGACGAGAATAACGCAATTTTCAGAATACTCATGACGTCATTTTTTACGAAACCGGAAGTGACGTCGTATATCATATAATTCCCTATAACTTCCTTATTTTCCAACCGATTTCAAAAATTCTTTTTGAATTGTAAAGCTGCGAGAATTCTCTATCTTCGCTTCGCTGACAATGTTTGGCTATCTGCTCAAATGAGAGAGCTATAGACATGTGAAATTGAGAAAAATGAAAAAAATCAACAATTTCAGATTTTTATTTTATTTTAACGGGTGGTCTTTGAAAACAGTTTCCAATTTGTACATTAATCTCAGCAACATAATTTTTTGACAGCGTCACGCGGGACATTCATCCGCACAGAAGATGATATTTTTCAGAGCAATGGCTTGAATAGTTCTGATTCTATTGTCTTTCAAACTTGGACGTTTTTTTTCAATTTTTCAAATTTGAAATGGTCATAACTTTTTTATTATCTAACCGATTTCAAATATTTTTTTTGCATTAAAAAGCCAACAAAATTCTCTATCTCCATTTCGCTGGTAGTATTTGGCTATCTGCCCAAATGAGAGAGTTGTAGGCATTTGAAGTTTTTAAAAAAAATTGAAATGGTCATAACTTCCTTATTATTCAACCGATTTCAAATATGTTTTTTGCATTAAAAAGCCAATAAAATTCTCTATCTCCGCATCGCTGGTAGTTTTTAGCTATCTGCTCAAATGAGAGAGCTACATGCATTTGAAGTTTTTTTTCTTCAATTTTTCAAATTTTAAATGTTCATAACTTTGTTATTACCTAACCGATTTCAAATATTTTTTTTTCATTAAAAAGCCAACAGAATTCTCTATCTCCGCTTCGCTGGTAGTTTTTGGCTATCTGCCCAAATGAGAGAGTTGTAGGCATTTGAAGTTTGGTTCTTTCATTCGTTCATGAGGTCACTGTCTAGAGTTGGATGGCACACTTCGCGTGTTAACTCTATGCGACCACTGACCAGCGTTTGTTAAAGGTACATGCCCACGCAGTAGGCACAAAATGTTCTTTATAGGAATTAAATAAGTGTATAATTATGTCACTATTCCACCAGTTCTAAACATTACGAGTGCCCGCTATACAAATATAATCATTTATTAATTATCAATTTACTGTTAGCGACGCGCGGCGGTAACAGTCTATTTTGATAATGTGCGTGGACGACGACTTTCACATCACGGCTTGCGGTGCGTATGCGCAGTATACTACGCGCGCCAGTCGGCTTCCCAATATGTAAACAAGAATATCAACATGTCGAAACGTCCAGGACGGAAATTGTATGAAACGGCGTCGGCCAAAAAAAAGGCGAAATGTCTGAGGGACAGGCAGTACAGAGAGAGAGATATAGTGGTTAATATTGGCGACCAAATCACCAAATGGAACGAGTTACGTGGAGATTTAGATTTGGACTCGAACTTAAACAATTTTCATTTTATATACGAACTGACATGCTGTGAGTGCTTTAGAATCGTCTCAACTTCAATGTCAGACTAGGGGGTTAACGGTACACATTTCGTAGAACGTTATATAATGAAAAATGCTTAGGATAGTCAAGCGATTCTGAAAATACAAAACTTTATTTTTTCAATTTCATTGGAATTGCATCAATTTTTTTTGAGTTTCATATGTTTTCGTCATTGGCAATGTCTTCTAATCACTTTGCCAGTGTACGTTTGTCAGTACATCAAGCCTCAAACCGTTGATGCAGCTTCAGCTGCTCTAGTTGATATTATTCCCAGTTTGCTCGGATTAATTTACGAAATGTGCAAACGTGATCAGCTGCACATTCACATCGGTGAGATAAAACGAGGCTATGCGTCCATAAAAAAAAAAAAAAAAAAAAAAAAAAAAAAAAAAAAAAAAAAAAATTTGTCCATTTTGGGTCTAATTTGGAAAGAATCGCAAATTTAACACAATTTCTGACAAGTCGTGTTACAAATTTAACACGATTTTGATATACAAATAGGCAAAAAATTCGGGAGCCAAGACACAACCGTGTACTAACCGAAATCGTGTTATAGTGAAGCGGGGTCGCACTGTAGTATCGAATGATTGATTCTACTTTCTGGCATTTGTGGTTTCTTGGGACCACTGTAGTGCTTTACAAGCACATCTGTTTCGGAGTGATTGGTAATTTTAAGTACGCTATTGACAACTTTCCATGACTGAAAAGTAAATTAGATGAATTTATATAAAGACACGTTCTTTCCAAAGCATACTTCTTTTTATTACCAGTTTTAATGATTTTTATGGCATTTTTTCTCTAAATTTGGCCAAAATCACAGGACTATACCTCTAGATCGAGTATATTACAATACAAAATCTGTATTTATGTGTGATTAAAATACTTAGTAATAGTAGTAATAAATGTGGTGGTGTATTTAAAACAAATTCATACACTGTTGTCATTGGAAAAACTCACACTTGCACCCGATTATGACCGAAACATGTTTCGGCAACATTCATGGCGGCCATCTTGAATTTCTCAATTTCCTCAAGGGTGACAATATGAATCGGATTCTGAATGACAATATGTTGAACATTAGGAAACCAAAAATTGTGGACGCTAATTTTGGGTCTAGTGAACTTCCTCCAGACTAATAGTCCCTTATCAGTGTATGCGCATGCGAATCCGGGGCTATGCTGGTCGCACACAGAAGTTGATTGTATGCCACAAATTAATTAGCTAAATTCCCAATAATTTCTGAATCCCCAGGCAACACAATACACAGTCGAAATACGTGTGTTGCTCTGTGTAAAAAATCGATAACGATCAGCCATGTTGACATCATTCAGCACAAGGCTGTAAACTTTGACCTTTAGGCTATGTTTTGAAATTGCACCGATTGACAGTAAATGGTTTGAATAGTTGACACACGTCCAAGGTACGATAAAAAAAAAAACAGTGCGGGGAAATAAATAACAGACGCAGAACGCTGATGTTTGTGTTCATAATAACGATGTATGTTGCAATATAATAACGGTCTCGCTATAGTGATCTGCGAGGGTGTCCGAAATAATGATTCCGTTTTTCAAATTCAGTGTTTTAGGTCGTTCAAACCCCCTCTTTTACATATAATTGAAGATACATGAAAACGGTGAAATACGGATCGAGGAATCACGGACATAGAGTCGGCAAATTACGGACATAGCAAACCATGATAGGGAAAATATGGACAAAAACGTCCAAGGTACGAATAAAAAAAACAGTGCGTTGGGGGGGGGGGGGGGGGGGGGGGGAATAAATAACAATTCAGCAAGTTTTGTAAATTTTTTGTTTCATTTTGTTAGGAAAAATGGATGCGTATTATATTCTCATGTAGACATTTTCCCCCAGATTTTGGACTGAAAATAGGGGTGCATCTTATACACTATTGTGACCTATATACACGGCAAAATACGGTAGGTATTTAAAAACTTTAACACAGATTTTAACAGAAAATTTAATGCCAACTTTAATTTATTTGACCTGGACCCTAGGGGCACAGGGGTCGGTCGCATGAGTGGGACACAGAATACATATACAGTCGAACCTGCTCGGGCGGTCACCTTTAATCAGCGGTCACCGCCGTTAAGCGGCCACTTCAAATTCCTCCCGCGCATTTTTGCTATATAAAACGCTTTCATTCAACGGTCACTCGTCTAACGCGGCCAGCGGTCATTAATTATCGTCCCAAACTAGTGATCCAATTTCATTAAACGGTCACCTCTAATCTCGATTTCAATGTACCCTGCGGCGGTCGTTACCGAAGCGCGAATTAACAATGATGTCAGCAGTCAATGCGGGTAATTAAAACACCTAACACATCGCCGCGTATGCGATATTGAGAGGGTGTTTCACAGGTGCAAATTGTGTTGCCCGAATTGTCGGCGCATTATTGAAAGAACAGCCTATCGCATCCGGGTTCTTGCACCCTTGTCCGTCGATTCGTAATTTCTATAGGTTACCGACACAAATTTTGTAAAAAGGAACAGCCCATTGCCAGTTACCAAATTGACAAAACACGAATAGCTGCTGATATAATTGGTGTGTATTGCCCAGGACCGAGTGTAACCGGCTCAAATATAATTTAAGCAAATGGCCTCATATGTCGAATATGAGCCGAATGTCGCACTTATTGACTGCTTTTGCTGACATCGCCTATGCATTATTTACATACACAATTGGAAATGAATCCAAATTCGACTTGACCAATACCCGACAAAAAAAAAAAAAATTGCACAACTTATCCCACACCATTTCCGATTATACCACATTATGCCCTATTATCTAGTACAATAAATTGTCTACAATATGAATCTTGCAGATCAGCAGTTGCAGTAGGCTGTAAAATAAAAAAAATGTGAACATTGGTGTTTTTATTTGTTGACAGATTTTTTATTTCATTAAATGATATAATCCACTCATTACATGTTCAGGTTCAATTTTGAAAATATTAAATAAATATAAAGATACACATTTAATCAATATGGTACTCTAAATTAATAATTAATATTATTTATTACATTTGTATTATCAAGTCAACATACATGTCTATGTTATCTTTATCTTCATTTCAATTTTCAAAATTTACCTGAAATGTACCTGAAAACACAACCCTCTATTAAGAGGTCACCTCTGTTAAGCAGCCAGTTTTGTCACTTCCCTTGGGTGGCTGCTTAAGACAGGTTTGACTGTATGGATGATGACCAATAAGCACACAATGTTTCAAGCAAATCCGAATTACAGTTACAGAGATAGTAGATATTTGAAAACTTACACACATTTTGACAAAAATTTAACGCAAACATCTAAGTCAATTGACCTTGACCTTGGGCACAGGGGCTGCAAGAGTGGGATACAGCATGAACATATGGCTAATAAGCATATGAAGTTTCAAGTCAATGTGACTTAGGACTGCAGAGATATATGGTATTTAAAAACTTTAACGCAGATTTCGGACGGACGGACGGACGGAGACGGACGGACGGACGTTCTTACATTCAGGTAACTATGTGGCTTATCACATGTTAAATATTAGCCACATAAAACGACTTTTAGCCACATAAAACGATATCTTAGGTGGCTAATTGTAACCAACCCTATCCTTTAACAAGTCCATAACCCTGTGGGGCTAGCCACATAAGTACCTGAATGTCTGCCCGGACGGACGGACGGACGGACGGACGGACGGATGTATTTACGAGACGTACATTGTGGGGTTCCTAACCCCAACCCATCCTAAATCAAACCCCATAAAGATCAATCAAACAGAAAAAACAACCCCATAAGACAAAATAACCCCACAAGAGCAATTCATAACGGGGTTAAAACGGAATAAGCATCTCTTAACAAGTCCATCACTGTGTGGTTAACCTCACAATTTAGCTCTCGTTTGCTTGGACAGACAGACGGACGGACGGACGGACGGACGGACGTTCTTACATTAGGGTACTTATGTGGCTTATCACATGTTAAATATTAGCCACATAAAACCATTTTTAGCCACATAAAACCATTTTTTAGGTGGCTAATTGTAACCAACCCTATCCTTTAACAAGTCCATAACCCTGTGGGGCTAGCCACATAAGTACCCTAATGTGTGCCCGGACGGATGGACGGACGGACGGACGGACGGACGGACGTTCTTACTTTCAGGTAACTATGTGGCTTATCGCATGTTAAATATTAGCCACATAAAACCACTTTTAGCCACATAAAACGATATCTTAGGTGGCTAATTGTAACCAACCCTATCCTTTAACAAGTCCATAACCCTGTGGGGCTAGCCACATAAGTACCTGAATGTCTGCTCGGACGGACGGACGGACGTTCTTACAAATGGATACTTATGTGGCTTATCACATGTTAAATATTAGCCACATAAAACGATTTTTAGCCACATAAAAGGATTTTTTAGGTGGCTAATTGTAACCAACCCTATCCTTTACTAAGTCCATAACCCTGTGGGGCTAGCCACATAAGTACCCTAATGTGTGCCCGGACGGACGGACACGGATGGACGGACGGACGGACGGACGGACGGACGGACGGACGGACGGGGACGGACGGACGGACGGACGTTCAAACATTTGGGAGTTATGAGGCACCGCTATATAAAAGATCAAAGGGTTAGCTCCTAAATATCAAAGAGTTAGCTCCTAAATTTATGAGGCACCGACAATATCAAAGAGATCAAAAGTACTAACCCTTACCCTAAGCTCCTAAACCCCCGATGTTGGCCCGGACGGACGGACGGACGGACGGACGGACGTGTTTACTTTCAGGTAACTATGTGGCTTATCACATTTTTTAGGTGGCTAATTGTAACAAACCCTATCCTTTACCAAGTCCATAACCCTGTGGGGCTAGCCACATAAGTACCCTAATGTGTGCCCGGACGGACGGACGGACGGACGGACGTACGGACGTTCTTACAGTACTATACTTATGTGGCTTATCACATGTTAAATATTAGCCACATAAAACGATTTTTAGCCACATAAAAGGATTTTTTAGGTGGCTAATTGTAACCAACCCTATCCTTTACCAAGTCCATAACCCTGTGGGGCTAGCCACATAAGTACCCTAATGTGTGTCATTGTGATCACTATGTCTCACTTTCCGCAAGCGGGCTAGACAAAAATGTCCTGCCTCATTTACATATGAAAATAGCCCGATACCACTGCGAGTCACTATCAGTAAAATAAATATTACTAAATGATTATATCTGTATAGCGGGCACTCGTAATTTTTAGAACTGGTGGAATAACGACACAATTATACACTTATTTAATTCCTATAAAGAACCATTTGTTCCTACTGAGGGGCATGTATTATGCTGCATTATGCCTTCAAATTAGCACTCGTCCAGATTCAAAATTCACTTGCCAATATGAGCGGACGAGTGAATTTGTCAAGGTCGGGACTTTGCAATTACCGTAATCTCTCGGAATCGGACGGGTGGGGCAGATGATGAAATGCAGCTTCCTCCATGGTGAGCTGGTAATAGTGTTCCTTGGCCAGGGGCACGGGGCCGAGTGGGGCCACCGCCAGGAGCCGCGACAGGTGTATCGTCGTCGTCGGCGGCTCCTGGGGTAACGACTGGTCCGGAGCAGGCGCCGACGACTGCGGCGATACTTGCGAACCTGAACTGTTGAATGGCACTGAAACATAATCGAGTTAAAGGCTGTATGTAATGTCGCAGAAATGCACACAAATATGGAGTTAAGGACAGACTATATAGAATATGACCTTTTGTTTCAAATGTAGTAGAATCATAAATGTGACTGAATATCTATATAAAGTGTATCTGACCCTGTTCTTCTTAAGAGAATATTATACAGAGCATTGAGTTGCCATCTCCACCATTTTAGTTTGTACATGCTATCGGACAGTTTCACCACTTGGAGCGTTTGACACATACAGCCAATAATACGGCAGCAAATCCAATAAAATTTGGTGCAATATCTCTCAGATACATAGGACGACAACGTCCTATAAATATTATTTCAGCAGACTACACAAAACGCTAGATATCTGAGCTTTTCTACTATCACTCACAAAATATGCAATGGACAGTTATTCAATGTGTAAAATGTCAAAATGATGCCCCGTCTATTATTAGAAGTACATCTGACACAGATAAAAGCCGTATTTACTCGCATAGCAGGCAAGTAAACAGTAGTGATAATACACTAAGATCACTGGAATCGATACAGTATGTATGGTAATACAGGTATATATATATATATATATATCTACAGCACGGTGTATTGTTCTTACTGTTACACAGTCTTTACTGAATTCTCAAACATTTTAACAAAGTGTCAACAAACCTTTCAGATATCAGACTTTGTATATAAATTCAGAGCTGCCAACCCCATGTCGGTCACATGAGGAACATGGAGAGAAAAAAGGGCTATTTTCAGGAACGCCACATATGTTTTCCGGAACACAAATCAGTACTCACTTATATGCATAAAGTAAATTTTTTAGAGCCTTAATTGGCCCTCGTCTCAGCCACCATGACCAACCGAAAAATCACAATTACACTGCTTGCAAGACGCAAATTCATCACCGCACTTTGACAGGACCAAATTGGGCCATGTCTCGCTGTAATCAGTGATGAACATATGTGTTCTTCTAACTTCTTTCGATAAAAATACCCAAATTCGTTGGCTGCACGCTTTGGAGCAGACATTTTATGAATTTACGTGATGAATAAATCAATATCGCTGAGCGCTTGAAACTACTATTACTATACAAGAATTGAAATGGTAAGCGCCTAGGCGAGTATGATTACGGGTAAATACAAAAATAAGATTTATTGGCAGAATTGTGAAACAAAATTATTATTTCCAGATATTCCCGCGCTGATTTTTTAAAAAATCGTACTTTTTATTTGTTTTCCGTACTTCCGTACTTCCGTATTTCTAACGTATTTTCCGGAACAAATACGGAAAAATCGTAACAGTTGGCAGCTCTGTAAATTTTATGAAAACAAGGCATAGCACGCTGTAGTATGATGTATCCCCATCATGTTGCACCAAATTGTTTTCAGACGTTTGTCATATTATTAGTGGTATGTGTCAAACGCAATAAGAGGTAAAACTGGCCGATGGCTTGTACACACTAAGATGGCCGATATGGCAACTCCATGCACTGTGTGGGATATAGTAAGAAGAAAATGTTCACGTGTACGTTATGCATATATCCCATTACATTTACAAAGTAATTATGCATGAATCATTGGATGCTCAGGGGCCCCACGGGTCCTTAAAGGGTGTAGCAGTTTCCACGAAACTGCCAAACATTTTACAGGACATTCAGTCTGGTAAACTGGAAATTTTTACCAGACCAGACAAAAATTTACCAGACGTGAAAAAAACACATTTATAACAAGATTGGTCAGTAAGCGAGGCTTACGGAATACCCCTGCGTGGGCCCAGGTACCCCTTAATATGTAAAAAAAATCCAAGTGTATAGGCTTGTGACCTTGACTCTGGGCTTAGCAGGCGCGGCACGAACGTGAACTTGTCACAGGGTGGTAGAGGTCCATTGGAGCAATGCATGTGTAAATTGTGAAGCAGATCCGAGCAAGAAAATAGAATATACACTGCAGCTCCATTATAACGCGGTGGTCGGGGTCCAATATTTCAAACCGCGATCTAATCCGACCACGTTATAAAATTTCGGGACATGCACGGGTACTGGTACTGCACGGGTTACTGGTATCATTCACATTTCGGTTACCAACTATTGCGGGAATTACATTAGCAACGGACCCATATAAAATCATGTCATATGAACAGAAGTTAAAGTAATTATTAATAATGCCTGTGACATACAAACTTGTATGTATTAATGTATTAAACATATGAGTTATTTATAAAATCATGCTTATTACGTTGTATAGTGCTCGCGATAGACAGACGCTTATTACAATGTATACTACTCACTTAAACGGATTAATTGATAATAAATAATGCCTATGGTCACGTGTCCTGCCTATTCATGCGGTTGATACGTGCATAATCTCAGGATGTGGGGTCACGTGATCTATTGTTTACGCTGCAAGTCATATTGATGAATGAAATTTACGATTTAAGCTAGATTGCCGTGGGCTGCAGTGTAAACAATAGACGACGTGATCTCATACCCAGATAATGCTGAAACACCAGTCTATTTATAGAACGCTAAATATTACACCTGGGAGTAAAGAAAAAGAAAGGCGATCGAACACGCAACCATTTATTAGCGACAATTATGTGTAATTGAATTGATTAATAAATATGCCTATTTACATGTATTACATTTGCTAACATACTAATAATAATCCTTTCATGGACTTTGAACTTCGTTGTTTGAATAAACTTGCAGAAATCACGAATCAACTAATTACACGATGACTACGACGTCCGACGATTTTTTTTCTTTTTTTTTTCTTTGTTTTCTTTTCTTTTTTTTTTCTTTGTTTTTTTTTCTCGATTTTTAAAAAAAAAAATTTGGGATCCACGAGAGACCCGCGTTATAATGGAGATCACGCTAATTGCGACCGCGTTATAATGGAGCTGCAGTGTATTGCAATAATCACTTCCGGTAAACAACAACAACTATTATTGCGAACTGAACACAAATTCTTAATAAATTTGTTTATTAACATCATTTTCTGGCATATAACTTAAACAATTTGCATTAAAATATATCAATTAATCATTTAATCTTCATATATTTAGCGAATATCATTCATCCATAAGGTTCCAAGTCGATCTGATACTACTGCTAATACGTCCTAATGTATTGTGAATGCTAACGAACTTGATTTGATTAACCTGGTGACTTTCACCAACCAATCAGTGTTTAGTAAACCAAGGTGTCTGCCAGAAATTTGTTCGGCAAAGAAACTGGCTCACAGGAAGTGAATGTATACTTCCGCCGGAAATGACGTATATATGGTGTTCCCAAGTCATACCATTAGAGAAGGTAGATTTACACCGGTGTAGATGTGTGAGGATATGTGCAATTAATTTTGAGTGGTAGGAACAGCGTGCCAACCTCAACCTTGCGTTGTCAATAGATACGAAAGCTGTAGCTGATGATGATGACATGTTGTATTTTGACAAAATTCTTGGCATTTTCTTCTGGAATTCTTGTACGAACACCGAGAAATGGAGGCTCGATTCCTTTATTTTTCAACCTGGCAAGATTTGCTCTCATAAAGACAAGGTTAGTGTCTTTTTTTTTTTATGATGAAATCCAGCAAGAAGTTCGATGCTAGAAAAATGTTGAAAATCTGATCGCACGTGACATTTTAACATTACAATCCTGCATTCAATTCTTGATTTAGGGCTATTACTTCATTATAGGACCGAATTTCAAAAAATAAAAAGATGGCTCATCGCTAAATTTTGCTGAAAAATGATTTTATGCAAAAAAAAGAGAGAGTTTTAGGGTGTTTAAATAGGTGTAAAAGTTGGGCAGTTTAACGTGAAACAGACAGAAGTTGATATATAGTGCTGCTATGATGCTAATTACCACTTTCACATACACTCTCTCAGTGAAAGGTCACATATATGATTATGTATAATAAACTGTATAGTTAGAATATCAAGTCATTTTTCATTACATACATACCAAATACATAACATTACTCACGCCTTTAATTTCAACGTTTGTTATTTATAGTAATTATCAATAGTAATTAGGGATATTAGAATAAAATATATTTTGTTTACTTAAGAAATAATTTAGACCCGATTACAACTGTAATTATCGTTTACCATTTGCTGAATTATTTAGCCATGCATATATAGGATTTATGTACAACAAGCCATTTCCGTCCGACATTTAATGATCTTTGTGCGTTCTGGCTGTAATGAAAATATATTGCACGTACCTTTAGTGTCCATGGAAGGTGATTGCGATGCTGGGGGTATCTGGTTTTCTAAACCTGCTTCGACCACAGCCTGCTGTGCTATTCGCTTGAGAGATGTAAATGACTCTGATAATGAACCCTGAAGAACAAAAAAAGTGAATGTGAAAGGGTTTAACATCTCAGCAACAGTTTTGTGGCCGAGTGACGTGGAATGCAGGCAGCACATTTATATGGTCGATTCATAATAGGGGCTGTACCAAACTCGCAGTCAGTGTAGCCCCAGATCAGTACGTTTATTAACTGTCACAGTGCTGATTTAAATGAGGTCATCTGCTGTTTATTTTCCTTTTTGCCACACAGATATTTAATCATGGCTTTCACTGTTTGCCATTAATTCTACAATAGTTTGAGTAAGGTTTTTTTTCCGTTGCAAGAATTATTTTTTTTTTCGTGGTACATAAACAATTGGTACATTGAACGTGCAAATGAAAAAAAATCAAAACAGGTTTACTACATCATTTATCACAAAAAGATGAATGACAGTAAAAAGTTGCTTTACATTAGTACATCACATTAGTAATAAGAATAATAGTAATGTTTTGCTTCTGAGAAATCAAGGCTATCACCAAATTCCGGCATGGCAACACCAAATTTGGGAATTTAACACCAAATTTGAGCATGACGGTATTGACCACATCATATTCCGGCATAGCAACACCAAATTTGGGTATTTAACACCAAATCTGAGCATGACGGTATTGACCACACCAAATTTGGTCATGGCAACACCAAATTCGGAATGGCATGACAGAATACTAGAACATGCCGGGCGAAACACAGCAATAGTAAATCACATGCAACTACCTGATCGAGTAAGGCTCCACCCGCGCTCATTGGGCCGTTCATAACGGGCACCATGTCCGACGAAACTTCACTCATTGTCGCCATTGCGTTCATGCTAATTGCGTTTGCCTGAGATGACATCGGCGTCGTCAACGACAACGATGACGACAATGACGTAATAACACCGTTACTGTTTGTTGCACTCGTGGGTGGCTCTGACACACCTCCAATCACATTGTTAACTAACGGCACCATCGGAACTGAGGGATTTCCTATAGAGTTAGTCGAGACAGGGTTCACTGTGGACGAAGCACTTATTGATGCCGCTAAACTGTTCACTAACATGTTAGTCGACACTCCTGATGAAATGTGGTTTATAGAACTTGACTGATGCTTCAAATCTGGAAAAGAAAATGAAAGCTTGAATTAACATTTCGTACAGAATAGTAATCCACAGGAAGCAAAAGTGAAAGGTGAAAGCATTTATTAACTGTTACAGTGCTGATTTAAATGATGTCATCTGCTGTTTATTTTCCTTTTTGCTCATCAAAAACATGGTATGCATTCTAAGCATTAAACGTTAGAATGCTGGAAATGTAAATTGCATGCTGTTTTAATTGTTAAAACATTTTTTTTCTGAGAAAAACAGAAAATATAAAATAAACAACAGACAACAAATATTATTTCAGCATTGGAAGGGTTAATTTCCAAGCAAAGCTAAGGTAACAAGGGCATTGCTATCACTAAGCTAATCACCTTGTTGGCAACCTTGAAATTAGAAAATGTGTTCATAGAACACGGACACCCCACTTATCGCTTTGATAGTAAACGAGGCAACATTCCAAGTCGAAAAGGGGGAGATAATCCATCACCAGGGGGTCGAATAGTAAACTTTCTGCATCTACTCATCATAAGGAAGCTACATACCAAGTTTCAGGTATGTAGCTATTGTCTGTTCCACGAAATGCTGCCCAAGATTTATTGCTGTAAAAACACTCCAAGCTGCTTACTTTTTTATATAAAACAATGTAAAACAATTTTTAAACAAGAGGGCCATGATGGCCCTAATTCGCTCACCTGACTCCATGAACACCAGAGGAGAATGTGACATTGAGTTCATGTGTTTTAAAAAAATTGTGCTATTTTTAGATGGCGGTCATCTTGGATTAAGCGATGACTCTCATTTTACAAAATCTGAAAATGCTTCACCCAGCATCAGCCATGTGGTTCCTGAGAAGAATAAATGGACCTTTTGGTGGCCATCATGGATGACATAATCATCCAATTCCGACAAATATTGCACCAGAGTGATCGCCTCATTGATACCTTCAATTTGATATATGACATGACCATATTCAGTCAAAAATAAAATTTGACCCCAATTTGACCCCACGGGCCACGCCCATTTTTGACCCCGGGGTCACCATTTTAACAACTTTCAAAGAGCAATGTACATCGATCATTCCTACCAAGTTTCGTCGAAATCCGGCTAGCGGTTCATGAGAAGATTTTGTAAGAATTTATGCTATTTTTAGACGGCGGCCATCTTGGATTAGCGATGACCTCCATTTTAACAAATCTGAAAAGGCTTCACCCATGGACCATAACTTTTAAGTTTGGCTACCATGGGCCAAGCGGTTCATGTGAAGAAGAATTTTGAAATCTCTAATAAAAGAACGACCTTTTGACATTTCGGCGGCCATCTTGGATGACATAACAATCCGATTTGGACAAAAAAATGTACCAGAGTGATCGCCTCATTGATACCTTCGATTTGATATATAACATGACCATATTCGGTCAAAAATAAAATTTGACCCCACGGGCCACGCCCATTTTTTACCCCGGGGTCACCATTTTAACAACTTTGAAAGAGCATTGTACATCGATCATTCCTACCAAGTTTCGTCGAAATCCGGCTAGCGGTTCATGAGAAGAAGATTTTTTAAGAATTTATGCTATTTTTAGATGGCGGCCATCCTGGATTAGCAATGACCTCCATTTTAACAAATCTGAAAAGGCTTCACACATGGACCATAACTTTTAAGTTTGGCTACCATGGGCCAAGCGGTTCATGTGAAGAAGAATTTTGAAATCTCTAATAAAAGAACGACCTTTTGACCTTTCGGCAGCCATCTTGGATGACATAACAATCCGATTTTGACAGAAAATGTACCAGAGTGATCGCCTCATTGATACCTTCGATTTGATATATAACATGACCATATTCGGTCAAAAATAAAATTTGACCCCACGGGCCACGCCCATTTTTTACCCCGGGGTCACCATTTTAACAACTTTGAAAGAGCATTGTACATCGATCATTCCTACCAAGTTTCGTCGAAATCCGGCTAGCGGTTCATGAGAAGAAGATTTTTTAAGAATTTATGCTATTTTTAGATGGCGGCCATCCTGGATTAGCGATGACCTCCATTTTAACAAATCTGAAAAGGCTTCACACATGGACCATAACTTTTAAGTTTGGCTACCATGGGCCAAGCGGTTCATGTGAAGAAGAATTTTGAAATCTCTAATAAAAGAACGACCTTTTGACCTTTCGGCGGCCATCTTGGATGACATAACAATCCGATTTTGACAGAAAATGCACCAGAGTGATCGTCTCATTGATATCTTCAATTTGATATACGACATGACCATATTCAGTCAAAAATAAAATTTGACCCCAATTTGACCCCACGGGCCACACCCATTTTTGACCCCGGGGTCACCATTTTAACAACTTTGAATGAAAGAGCAATGTACATCGATCATTCCTACCAAGTTTCGTCGAAATTCAGCAAGCGGTTCATGAGAAGAAGATTTTTTAAGAATTTATGCTATTTTTAGACGGTGGCCATCTTGGATTAGCGATGACCTCCATTTTAACAAATCTGAAAAGGCTTCACACATGGACCATAACTTTTAAGTTTGGCTACCATGGGCCAAGCGGTTCATGTGAAGAAGAATTTTGAAATCTCTAATAAAAGAACGACCTTTTGACCTTTCGGCGGCCATCTTGGATGACATAACAATCCGATTTCGACAGAAAATGCACCAGAGTGATCGCCTCATCGATACCTTCAATTTGATATATGACATGACCATATTCAGTCAAAAATAAAATTTGACCCCAATTTGACCCCACGGGCCACGCCCATTTTTGACCCCGGGGTCACCATTTTAACAACTTTCAAAGAGCAATGTACATCGATCATTCCTACCAAGTTTCGTCGAAATCCGGCTAGCGGTTCATGAGAAGATTTTTTAAGAATTTATGCTATTTTTAGACGGCGGCCATCTTGGATTAGCGATGACCTCCATTTTAACAAATCTGAAAAGGCTTCACCCATGGACCATAACTTTTAAGTTTGGCTACCTTTTGACCTTTTGACCTTTCGGCGGCCATCTTGGATGACATAACCATCCGATTTCGACAAAAAATGCACCAGAGTGGTGATCGCCTTGTTGATACCTTCGATTTGATATATGATATGACCATATTAAGTCAAAAATAAAATTTGACCCCAATTTGACCCCACGGGCCACGCCCATTTTTGACCCTGGGGTCACCATTTTAACAACTTTGAAAGAGTACATTGATCATTCCTACCAAGTTTTGTCGAAATCCGGTTGGCGGTTCTTGAGAAGAAGATTTTTGAAGAATTTGTGCTATTTTTAGACGGCGGCCATCTTGGATTACGTAATGACGTCATTTTAACAATTTTGTAATCCCCCTACCTAAGGACCATGACCATGAAGTTTGGTGACCATAGGCCCAATGGTTACCGAGGAGAAGGCGTTTGAAAATGTTCACGGACGACGACGGACGACGGACACATTGCGGTAACAATAGCTCACATGAGCTTCGCTCAGGTGAGCTAAAAATGAGCCTACTTTTTATTTCAAGAAAATCAGTCTAATAACAAAGTTATTTAGCTCACATGAGCTTCGCTCAGGTGAGCTAAAAATGAGCCTACTTTTTATTTCAAGAAAATCAGTCTAATAACAAAGTTATTTCGAAAAAACAGTCATGGATGGGCTTTTTTGCCTTATAAATTAATTTCACCGAATTTTAGTTGTTGACAATAAAACAAGAAACTGCTATGCAATAATCACTTCCGGTCAACAACAACAACAACTATTTTTGCGAACTGAACACAAATTCTTAATAAATTTGTTTATTAACATCATTTTCTGGCATATAATTTAAACAATTTGCATTAAAATATATCAATTAATCATTTAATCTTCATATATTTAGCGAATATCATTCATCCATAAGGTTCCAAGTCGATCTGATACTATTGCTAATACGTCCTAATGTATTGTAAATTGTGAATGCTAACGAACTTGATTCGATTAAACTCGTGACCTTCACCAACCAATCAGCATTTAGTAAACCAAGTTGTCCGCCGGAAATTCGTCCGGCAAAGAAACTGGCTCACAGGAAGTGACTGTATACTTCCGCCGGAAATGACGTATATTGGTGTTCCCAAGTCTTTCCATTAGAGAATGTAGATTTACACTGGTGTCGATGTGCACGGATATGTGCAATTAATTTTGCGTGGTAGGAACAGCGTGCCAACCTCAGCTTGGCGTTGTCAATAGATACGAAAGCTGTAGCAGATGATGATGATGACATTATGTTGTATTTTGACCAAATTCTCGGCATTTTCTTCTGTAATTCTTGTACGAACACCGAGAAATGGAGGCTCGATTCCTTTATTTTTCAACCTGGCAAGATTTGCTCTCATAAATACAAGGTTAGTGTCTTGTTTTTAATGATGAAATCCAGCAAGCAGTTCGATGCTAGAAAAATGTTGAAAATCTGATCGCACGTGACATTTTAACATTGCAACCCTGCATTCAATTCTTGATTTATGGCTATTACTTCATTATAGGACCGAATTTCAAAAAATAAAAAGATGGCTCATTGCTACATTTTGCTGAAAAATGACTATATGCCAAAAAATAATAGTTTTAGGGTGTTTAAATAGGTGTAAAAGTTGGGCAGGTTAACGTGAAACAGACTATAGTACGGTCTAAACAGTTTAATGGATGTGTGACATTTGTGCACAAGTCTTATGTAAACACCAGTAAAAAATTGTGAAAAAGTTAAAGGTCGTGAAGGTCAAAAGGAGGCAGATATATGTATGTGTGGCATTTGTCCACATGTATGTTGTATTGAAATATTAAAGTAATCCATCAAGGGATATAAAAAGTTAAGTCAGAATTTAGAAACTCAGGCGAACTTATTAATGTGTGAAAAAGTTCAAAGTTGTGTCAAAAGGTCATATTAAGGGCAGTAAGGATGTGTGGCATTTGTCCACAAGTGTGCTGCGCTGTGTTGAAATATTTAAGTAATCCTTCCAGGAATATAGAAGTTATGACAGAAATGAGAAACTCGGGCAAACTTCTTAACGTGAAAAAGTTCAAAGTTGTCAAGGTCGCATTAAGAGCAGCATGGACATGTGGCATTTGTTCACATGTATGCTGTGTTGAAATATTTAAACAATTCTTCAAGGGATGAAGTTACGACATAATTGAGAAACTTCTTAATGTGCCGGACACAGTCCAAACACTATATGGCTCCGGCTCTACCGAGACAGGGGGAATAATAATTGAACCATCTCAATGATATAGATGTAGTCAAATAACGAGTCAAAGCAAACTTTGTTGTAGAAGAACAATATGTGAGGGCCAAACCACAGGTAGAAGACTCGGACCTATGACACCAAAAAAATGCCTATTAAAAAAATCCCATTACCCCACCCACTTGGTCTCGTACAGTACTATATTCTATTTATAAAGGCGAGTATAACTATGGCTATTATAGAAAGAGCCCTATCTTTTCCGGCTCGCACAAACACAATAAACATCGATTAAATGTATGACTTTTGTCTCTGGCAATCGATAAAGTTATTAGGTGTGTGAATATACTCACTTTAAATCGCTATTTCCAGCATTTATTCAGTTATTCGCATGTTGATCTGATCGTTCACCGATCTAAAAAACACTTTTTTATAATTCCATTGGCTTTCATTCATGATTTGCGTACTATCAGATTATGTCTTCCAGAAACCCTGAAAAGGGAAAGTCCTCGCGTCTATTTTTAGGTTTAGCCAATCAGAGATGTTCTTACATAGACGCTTCGGTGCTTGTATTATGGAAGATGGTGCATTGACCCAGTTCCAGATAATGAACGAAATTAGACAAAAAAGTGTTTTTTAGATCGGTGAACGATCACAATTGGACAAACTTTGTATGGTTGGAGTTTCTAATGTATATGGTCATGGTGGACGTCATTGGTTTGAGCTGGCGATCAGCTATCGGCCAAATATGACCGATAATCCACGCTGGACGGCCTCCGATTCTGTGCGAGATTCTTTTGTACACGCCAATTTCGCTTTGGATGGGGTATACAAAATGCGAATAACTGAATAAATGCTGGAAACAGCGATTTGAAGTGAGTATATTCACACACCTAATACCTTTATCGATTGCCAGAGACAGAAGTCATACATTTAATCGATGTTTATTGTGTTTGTGCGAGCCGGAAAAGATAGGGCTCTTTCTATAATAGCCATATTTATACTCACCTTTATAAATAGAATATGGTACTGTACGATACCATGTGGGTGGGGTAATGGAATTTTTTGGTGTCATAGGTTCGAGTCTTCCACCTGTGGGCCAAACCAGGTCTCCAGTCAAGATTCTGGTAAGGATGAAACCTAATCAATGAATTACCCATCACATTCTCACACCTGCCACCACTGTTAGTACATGTAAAATGGCCATCGGACTAGATTAATTTGAAAATACTTGCCCGATGGGAAAACCCAATTTTATTGTTTTTGTTAAAATGTTACTAACAAGAATTCCGCCACGGAAGCGGTGTTGCGCTTGCCGAGGCATTTGACCGTAACATGATCATGGGCATGTGCTAAAGTAAGCATCACAAAAAAACGTCAGAGAAGTGCATGCTTAAAACATGAAAAAAGGGAAAGGTTGAAGAAACTTTATGACATAAAAATATGGCTAAGAGTTTCCACAACCATGTCAAGGTCAAGGTCATGTTAATGGCGGCATGAGTGTGTGTTTATGTGTGTCCAAATATTGAAGCAATCCATTAAGCAATATTAATATTATATGATGAAGAAACTTGCACAAACTTTTTGACACAAAGTGTTTCCGCATAAATGTGAAGGAACAAAAGGTCAAGGTCATGTTAATGGCGACATGAGTGTGTTCCAAATGCTTACATGTATCAAGACTCCAAACATTGAAGCAATCAATCAAGTAACATTAATGTTATACGATGAAGAAACGTGTTCAAACTTTTTGACGCAAACAAAATGGCGAAGTGTTTCCGCAAACATGTGAAGATAACAAGAGGGCCATGATGGCCCTATATCGCTCACATGTGCAATGTCATAAAAATCAAGCAAATACTGGAATATACAGTTGTCACTAAATAAACATCCAAATAAGCCCATAACAGGCACATAGTGTCAATGTAACAAACTTGAGAAGTCGCCAGGGTAGTTGTCTCGCTATATGTACAGACATTTCTTACACAACTTCGCAAGGTTTGGAGACCATAACACAATGCTTCCAGCCTACTTTTTATCACAATACATCTTTTCACAAATGGTATCAGAAGCAATTGATTAAATGGAATTCTACACCCGGTTTAGTTTCAACCAAGTAATACACATGTATATGGGGACACCACTGGTTTGCACCGAGATTCCAATATCAATTCTGCATCAAAAACAGAATATCCTGATCTGGTGTCCTTACCAAATCTAGATTACTTGGCACCACATATCACAAATCTAATTCTCAGAGAAGAATCCCAGTGTATCTGAAAATGTGTGAATCCCGATAAGGATGGACTTCACCATTACACATGCCCTTCCATCCTCCATTAGATTGATTTTGAATGGAGTTCTACGTCCGTTTAACCTTTAACAAAGTCATGTGCAGACGGGAGGGAACACACATGTACACTACACCAAGTTCATTTGGCCTCTTATATAACTGGATCTCGGTGTGAATCTTGGTAAGGCTGGCCTTCACCATTAAGAGATGCATACTCTCTCATCCTCTATTAGAATCAACACACATCATCACATGATGGTGCAATTCGATCATATACAGTTGACACTCGTTTACTCAAAAGTCCATGGTACCAAGGCAAATATGTTCAGTTAACGAAAATTTTAGCAATCGAGAGTCATTATAAGAAAACATGTACATGTACTTGGATTAGCGGCTACCTCCATTTTAACAATTCTGAAAAGGCTTCACCCTGTAAAGTTTAACCAACATCGTCAAGCGGTTCACGAGAAGATGTTTGAAATCTGTAATAAAAGGATGCTCTTATGACAATTCGTGGCCATCTTGGATAACGTAATCATCAGATTTTGACAATAAAAAAATTAATGTCGATCATCTCGTCAATACCTTCCATTAGGAATATTCCGTCAAAAACAAAATTTGACCCTTATTTGACCCCACGGCTATGCCCATTTTTTACCCTGGGTCACCATTTTAACAACTTTGAAAGAGCATTGTACATCGATCATTTCTGGCAAGTTTCGTCAAAATCTGTCCGGCGGTTCGAAAGAAGATTTTTTAAGACCGTATTATTTTTAGACGGTAGCCATCTGGGATTAGCTACGACCTCCATTTTAACAAATCTGACATGGTTTCACCCAAGGACCCCTATCTGATCTGATTAACAAATCTGAAAAGATTTCACTCAAGGTCCATAATCAAGGTGTGGTATCACGTGGTTTCTGAACCCGATTTTAAAATATTCCTAACAAACAAGACGGATTTTGATGATATGTAGCACGCCAAATACGATGGCATATGTGTTTTATGTATGGGTGCTCTGAAAGTTATTTACAATAACTTATAAATTTCACAAAGAATCGAGTACCGTTTATTTCTTATATTCACGTGCTCTAGTTTTTATTTTACATCTACGGTGACTGATTCTTCGTCAAAACGACAGAATTATGACATTAATGTCGCCTATACAATAAATGGCAATGTGTACGCCTATACAATAAATGGCAACGTGTACCGCATTTGCTGCGGATATTTCATAACCAGATGGCCGCGGCCTGCATGTCGAGCCCGCCGAGGCATTTGATGGTCTCAGA
Source organism: Conchocele bisecta (assembly GCA_029237695.1). Taxonomy (NCBI): domain Eukaryota; kingdom Metazoa; phylum Mollusca; class Bivalvia; order Lucinida; family Thyasiridae; genus Conchocele; species Conchocele bisecta. The sequence goes on along the minus strand of CM055267.1, from coordinate 126,414,407 downwards.
GTGTATTCATTTGAAGTTTGAATTAAGGGCTGTGGAGATATAAGGTATGCAAAAGCTTTAACGCAAATTTTAAAGTCATTTGACTTTGATCTTAGGCATGTAGGCCGCATGGGTGGGTTATAGAATGAAAATATGGATGATAATAAAGAATTATTTGAAGTTTGAAGTAAATAAGAGTAAGTGTTGCGGAGATATAAGGTATGTAAAAACTTTAACAGAAATTTCAGTCATTTGACCTTGGGCATGTGGACCACATGGGCAGGCAACAGAATGAAAATATGATTGATGAATAAGAAGTATTGGATGTTGGAAGTAAATCGGAGTAAGTGTTGTGGAGATATAAGGTATGTAAAAACAATAACACAAATTTCAAAGTCATTTGACCTTGACCTTCGGCATGTGGACCACATGGGCAGGCTATGGAATGAAAATATGGATGATGAAAAGTATTGGAAGTTGGAAGTAAATGGGAGTCACAATTGTGGAGATATAAGGTATGTAAAAACTTTAACGCAGATTTTATAATAACGCAAACTTCTAAGTCATTTGGCCTTGACCTTGGGGCACAGAGGCCGCATGAGTCGGACACAGAATGATTATATGGATGATGCCCAATAAGCATACAAAGTTTCAAGCAAATCTGACGGTTACAGAGATAGTAGGTATGTGAAAACTTTAACGCAAATTTTGACAAAAATTTAACGCAAACTTCTAAGTCATTTGACCTTGACCTTGGGCACAAGGGCCGCATGAGTGGGATACAGCATGAATATATGGATGATGACTAATAAGCATATGAAGTTTCAAGTCAATGTGACTTAGGACTGCAGAGATATAAGGTATTTAAAAACTTTAACGCAGATTTCGGACGGACGCACGCACGGACGTTCTCACGAATGAATACTTGTTGGGTTTTTACTGTATAAACAAGAGCTGTAGGAGGACAGCATAGCTCGACTACGAGGGTTGTCGATGTACACATAGCTTGACAAAGAAGGTGGTTGCGGCCTGCATAAAAACCTTAACCAAGGTTGACTAAAAACATTAACCAAGGTTGACTAAAAACCTTAACCAAGGTCGACTAAAAACCTTAACCAAGGTTGACTAAAAACATTAACCAAGGTTGACTAAAAACATTAACCAAGGGATTATTGATGTACGTCACTAGGAGATAAAGTTTTCCAAGTATGGTTGCTGTAGGCCCAGGAGTATTCCATATACAAGCTTGATTAAAAACCGTAACCAAGGGGAGATAACTAAGTAATCCAAGGATAAAAGTAGGTCAAGGTCAAATATAGGTCAGGGATTATTGATGTACATCATTAGGAGATGAAGTTGTCCAAGTATGGTTGATGTAGGCCCAGAAGTATTCCATATACAAGCTTCACTATAAACATTAACCAAGTAATTGAAGGTTAAATGTAGGTGAAGGTAAAATAAAGGTCAAGGGTTATTGATGTACATCCCTATGAGAAAAAGTTATCCAAGTATGGTGTCTGTATGCACAATAGTATTCCATCTACAAGCTTGACTAAAAACCTTAACCAAGGTTGAGTAACTAGATGGCCGCAGCCTGCATGTCGCACCTTGTGGCGAGGCATGGACACTAAAAAAAAAAGATATAGTATAACGAAAAACTTTAACCAAAAAACTTAAGCAAAAACTTTAACCGGACACACGTACGTATGTACGTACGACAAAGTGCCGACTATATCGCGCTTTCCGCAAGCGGGCGCGAAAAAAACTTTAACCAAAAACTTCAAAGTAATTTGACCTTGACATTGGGCACAGGGGCCGCACGGGAGGGAGGTAGAATGAAAATATAGATGATGATAAACACCCATGTGAAGTTTTCAAGGTAATGGGCAAAGCAGTTGCAGAGATATAGTATAACGAAAAACTTTAATCAAAAACTTAACCAAAAACTTTAACCAAAAAACTTAACCAAAAACTTTAACCAAACACGTACGTACGCCAAAGTGCCGACTATATCGCGCTTTCCGCAAGCGGGCGCAACAAAAACCTTAACCAAGGGGAATTAAGTAAGTAATTTAAGGTTAAATGTAGGTCAAGGTGAAATATAGGTCAGGGGTTGTTGATGTTGATGAAGTTGTCCAAGTATGGTTGGTGTAGGGCCATGAGTATTCCATCTACAAGCTTGACTAAAAACCTTAACCAAAGACAATTAAGTAAGTAATTCAAGAGGAAATGTAGGTCAAGGTCAAATATAGATCAGGGGTTATTGATGTACACACAGAAAAAAGGTTGTCCAATATGGTGCTGTATGGCACAATGTATCCATGTAGGGCCAGGGATATTCCACTACAGTTGACTAAAAACCTTAACCAAAGACAATTAAGTAAGTAATTCAAGAGGAAATGTAGGTCAAGGTCAAATATAGATCAGGGGTTATTGATGTACATCACTATGAAAAAAGGTTGTCCAAGTATGGTGTCTGTATGCACAATAGTAGTCCATGTGTAGGGCCAGGAGTATTCCATCTACAAGCTTGACTAAAAACCTTAACCAAAGACAATTAAGTAAGTAATTCAAGAGGAAATGTAGGTTAAGATCAAATATAGATCAGGGGTTATTGATGTACATCACTATGACAAAAGGTTGTCCAAGTATGGTGTCTGTATGCACAATAGTAGTCCATGTACAAGCTTGAGTAAAAAGCTTAACCAAGGTCGAGTAAAAAGCTTAACCAAGGTCGAGTAAAAACCTTAACCAAGGGGAATTAAGTAAGTAATTCAAGAGGAAATGTAGGTCAAGGTCAAATATAGATCAGGGGTTGTTGATGTACATCACTAGGAGATGAAGTTGTCCAAGTATGGTGGGTGTAGGGCCAGTAGTATTCCATATAGAAGGTTGACTAAAAACCTTAACCAAAATGAATTAAGTAAGTAATTGAAGAGGAAATGTAGGTCAGGTCAAATCAAATATAGATCAGGGGTTATTGATGTACATACCTATGAGAAAAGGTTGTCGAAGTATGGTGTCTGGATGCACAATAGTATTCAATGTACAAGCTTGAAAAAAAACCTTAACCAAGGTTGACTAAAAACCTTAACCAAGGGGAATTAAGTAAGTAATTCAAGAGGAAATGTAGGTCAAGGTCAAATATAGATCAGGGGTTATTGATGTACATCACTAGGAGATGAAGTTGTCCAAGTATGGTGGGTGTAGGGCCAGTAGTATTCCATATACAAGCTTGACTAAAAACCTTAACCAAGGCGTGACGTGACGGTGACGCCGACGCCGGGGTGACAACATAAGCTCTACTTATTCTTCGAATAGTCGAGCTAAAAAGACTCGTTGCAGGGGGTATAATAAACTTTACCCAAAAAGTACCCAACACTACCCTAACCCTACCCAAGAAGATCCCTAAAACGCCTACAGATGAGCATTTGTTGGGTACTTTTGTACCCAACAAGTACCCATTCGTGTGTGCGGACGGACGGACGTTCTTACAGTACTATACTTATGTGGCTTATCACATGTTAAATATTAGCCACATAAAACGATTTTTAGCCACATAAAAGGATTTTTTAGGTGGCTAATTGTAACCAACCCTATTCTTTACCAAGTCCATAACCCTGTGGGACTAGCCACATAAGTACCCTAATGTGTGCCCGGACGGACGGATGGACGGACGGACGGACAAGGTAAACACTATATGCCACCGACAACTATCTTTGTGGTGGCATAAGTACGAAGTTGTTTTCGCTGAAAAGAAAATACATGTTACGTGTGTCAAACCGACCGACGACAGTGACATCATGCGACGGATTACAACAACGAAACAAAGTGAAGCGGAACTAGTATTGAATCCGCTGTGGTCTGGATATGAAGTATGTATCAGGCTAAGAAAATTGCGTGGAAGCGAATAGGTAAAAATAGCTTCAGTAACAGCCAAGGCAGAGCTGCCAACCCCATGTCGGTCACATGAGGAACATGGAGAGAAAAAGGGGATATTTTCAGGAACGCCACATATGTTTTCCGGAACACAAATAAGTACTCACGTATATGCATAAAGTAAATTTTTTAGAGCCTTGGCCCTCGTCTCGGTCACCATGACCAACCAAAAAATCACAATTACACTGCTTGCAAGACGCAAATTCATCACCGCGCTTTGACAGGACCAAATGGAGCCATGTCTCGCTGTAATCAGTGATGAACATATGTGTTCTCCTAACTTCTTTCGATAAAAAATACCCAAATTCGTTGGCAGCACGCTTTGGAGCAGACATTTTATGAATTTACATGATGAATAAATCAATATCGCTGAGCGCTTGAAACTACTATTACTACACAAGAATTGAAATGGTAAGCGCCTAGGCGAGTATGATTACGGGTAAATAAACAAGAGGGCCATGATGGCCCTAATTCGCTCACCTGACTCCATGAACACCAGAGGAGAATGTGACATCGAGTTCATGTGTTTTAAAAACATTGTGCTATTTTTAGATGGCGGTCATCTTGGATTAAGCAATAACTCTCATTTTACCAAATCTGAAAATGCTTCACCCAAGGATCTTAACTTACTATGAAGTTTGGCCATCATCGGCCATGTGGTTTCTGAGAAAAAGACGTTCAAAATCTCGAATAAATTACCTTTTGGCGGCCATCATGGATAACATAATCATCCGATTCCGAAAAATATTGCACCAGAGCAATCGCCTCATCGATACCTTCAATTTGATATATGACAGGTAGTCCAGGCCCTGCCTAAAACCCCGTATACATTTCATCCGCAAGAGATTTTGAAACTTGATTTGAGTTATTGGACCATTTATCTTCAAAAATCACGGAGGTGCTTTTGCGAAACCGGCTGCGAGAACGCACCAGAAGAGCAAATCCAAGATGGCCGCCAGAAAACGTATTGCAAATGTAAATATCAAACTACACATCATATTAGTTTGTGAAACACATCGTTTTATAGGTTTTATGGTGTGGGGAATCCGTTTCTGACATCGTATTCGTTGTTAAAGTCACGTTCACAAGATCAAGGTCGAAAATCACCAAAACCCCAGACACAAATTCCAGATTCAGACCCCCTTCCGCCACATACACAGCCC